>JAOVYX010022179.1:0-14910 GCA_035668315.1 Drosera spatulata | reverse complement strand
GAGAAGACACGGATGGCAGGCATTGGAATGATACTCCCAACTGCAAAAGCAAGGACTTCTGACAGACTAGCTAGCGTAATAGATGGCCCAACTTCTGATAGTGCATTGCCTATACGCACCTCCAGGGGCAGCTCTAGTTCTTGTCTCTTAACAGCGTGAACCAATATGCACATGTTATCCACTCCAACCTGGTAAACAATACAAGGGAGAAGATTATACCATGAAGAACATATTTGACTCCCATTAATCCTGTCAAGTACAGCCCTGTAAATAAGATGATGTACATAGACCTTATCCCTATTTTACATAGAGAGACTGTTTTTCAGATGTCCTCAGGTGTCGAACCCCTAATCTCGTGGTTATGAGGGGAACGACTTACTACTCAACCAACTCCACTTGACTCTTATAAAACCAATGGAACATTATAAAAAAAGTCATACAAGGAATTACTCGACCAAAATGTAAATCTGCAAGCACTATTCAGATTTCAAATGTTGCATTGACAACAATTACTCCCTTTGTTCCATAAAAAGCATAACACTTATCTTTTTGGATTGTCCCAAAATAAATACAACATTTTCATTTTAGGAAAGTTTTTAACAGAAAAATGTCGAGTCGTTACAATACATTCCACTAACTTCTCCCTCAGTTGCTACAATAAACCCAATACCACTAACTAAAATACATTTTTTTTTCATCAAATTCAATAAAAATTCAACGCACATACAAATTCCTATGCCGGGCCAATTGTTGGAACGAAGGGAGTATATTTTTAGGAATTTCTCTCAACACCCTTAAAGGAAAGGTATTGATGCAGCACAGAATAACAAGGGTCATCAGAAAAGAGATCGGTTATGTGACTTTGCCACTAAACCAGCATCTGGAAACTCTCACATGATTTTCCAAGCCCTGCATCCTAAACAAGACAATACAACTACAGGCAAATATTATACGATGGCTATGATCTTGTAGAAGCTTGGCAGATCCATCAGAACACAACCGATATTTTGGAGATCTAGATCCTAACTTCTAGGCTAACTCCACCAATTAAGAATATCATAAGTTCTATCCTTCCTTTCCTAGAGAAGGTCGATTGGTTTCACGAGTAGAACTACGAGCAGTCTAAAACTTCGATTATCATACCTCACCATCATGTTTTCATATTAGTGACAGAGACTAGGATCAGTTGCAACTAAATGAACCTCATCTTATCTCTATCTTCCAGCCAAAAACCTTGTTGATTTCAACATATACATGTTCATCTTGATCTGATCTAGCAATACTTTTATGGCAGTTCTTGAAGGAGATCTCCATTCTGCCGTAAGACTACAGACACAGACACTGAAACACAGAAAAGGAAAGAAAAGGAAAGGAAAGAAACTGAAAGGAAAAAAAGGTAGACAACTCTTTAGCACTAAATTAGCCAATGATGTTTAAGAATCCGATTATTTGGTTAATTGAATGTTCACTTGTCATTTTGCTACGCCTTCATTTATCCCCTTTCCAAAAATTACTTCAACTGCTAAGCGAACATATAAACAACCACCTAAACCCATTGATTATAATCATTAATACGAAATTCACAATAAACTGCAGAGTTTGAGTATAGCAGCAAGCAAACGGAATAAAACTTACAGCAAGGACGAGAAAAGGAATGACTTCCATTATGATTAGTGTAGATTTCACCCCAATAGCACTGAAAAATCCAACTGATCCGAGCACTGAAAGCATGACCAGCACAACTCCTGAAAGGCCGAGCAAAACCTGAACGCAGAAAAACACAAAGAGGGGGAAAATACGGACAGGATCATGAGATGAAGGGTTAACGATCAGCAGACGAGCAAAAACAAATTGTTCATTGTTAAGTACAACCTAGCCATCATCATGATGATCAGCACATTCAAGCAATGCGAAATGTAAACAGAAGTGCCTATGATGAACGAAGAGAGGGCACTGCACAGTGTTATATATAACAGATGGAAAGTAAGTTCCTTCCTTCGTATGTCCCACCAAGTTGTTTTGTTAATGAGTAATTTAAAATTTTCAAATAATGGAGAAGCATTGGAGAATTTCACTATACTTTAGTTAACACAAAGCCCCCTCTTCTAAAGGAATCACATCTTCTATTGTCCTTCCGGGAAAAAAGTGGCCGAAAATTTGAACAATTAAGAAACAACATACATAGATGGGTCCTTCCGGGAAAACCTTCGTGCTAAGTTTCAAGAAAACAAAGGACAACAACCATGTCTGAGTCATTCAGGAATTCCAAGATGATATACATTTTAGTAAAAAGCCCTACCAGATAAAACAAACATTAATATAAAAGGATAAGCAAACTGCAATGCCTGAGATTTTCCACTAGTGTGGGACTTGATACTACACTAGGCTTACCTTTGATAAAATGTAAAAAGAGGATAACCGCGGTCTGTCTCCCAAAGTGAGAGATATGTATGCAAACATCACAAGGTAGCTTATCTGAAAATAAAAGCACAATCAGATTGAGACAGAAATTGTTTTTCACTTTCTATTGCAAACTATCAAATAACTTTTTGGAGGGAAGGGGGGATGATGTAAGACAATGCATGTAGGAAAAATTGATTACCACTATGGTAATAGCATCCGCAGTGCTCTCCCTCTTCAACTCATCCTCGATAGAGCTTTCCGAAGAAAAGGCTATCGTTAAATTTCTAGATTGTACCATTGGCAGCAATTCATTCTGTCAATTATCAGTGAAAGATTAGTATGCCTGAACTTCCCGAAAGATTAGTATGCTAAAAAAAACAGCAGCAACATGGGTTTCTTCTCCTCATACTCCATTTCCACTCCCGCCCTCCCATGGATTCCGAAGTGAGACAGATTGTAAATAACGAAATTGGAGGAGAAATAAAGCAGGCAATAATCGAATATATATCCCGTAATACAGTTCTAAAATATAGACATCGACATTGATCCTTGAGCACATGGAAAAGTCATTGCATAATCCACAAGCTTTGTCCAGTAGTGTAATTCCTTCTCAGTTGAGCAGGATTAAAGAATTTCTTATTGCAAGAAAACCACGAGCAAATCCTCATTGCAAGAGAAACAAAGCCTCACAACTAGTGCTTATATTCAATTCAATTAACACTCAAGAAATAGCGAAATGGGAGCCTAATAATAAATGTTTTGGTGAAACAGCTAAGTGCCAAATGAGAATAAACCTGTGCTAAGTCGATTAAGGCTCTTTCCCAGGCCACTGCTTTTTTCGCTTCATCACTTTCTCGGTCCACAGCATTGTTCACTGGATATGTTACTACAAATGAAGAAGCCTACAAACAAGAACACCATTAACCACAAAAAAAAAAAAAAAGAAGGAGAACACAAGTGGTTATCCACAAACCGTAAGCACACGCTTGCACTAGAACAAACCTCGGAGTAATTATTTCCAGAGTAGCCACCCAGAGCAGTGCTTGGATCTAACGGCCCCTTGAATGCACTTAAACACTCGACGTCTGAACTAAAATGCTGTGAAGAGAATACAAATTTAAAGTCAATACCAGCTCCGACCAGAAGAATAAAGAAAACTTCTACAACTTCAGCAGGAAACTTATCATTTATTTATATTTTTTTTATTTTATTTGTTTTTGATAATGAGGAAACTTATCATTATTAATCAGAATTTAAAGAGCTTAGATGATGGGATATAGAGTAATATGGCCCCCCATTCCCACAAAGCTAGTTTTATCCCAGTCCTCAATCCATACTTTCATTCAGTTTGAAAGCATTTTGCCTCCCAGTAAAAGCAAAGAGCTACAATGATGATGATGATGATGATGACGACGACGACAGGGACGCCCACAGGCATGTAGTTTCTTTACCCTCTGCAAGACAACGACAACGACGACGGGGATGCCCACTGGCATGTAGTTCTTTACCCTCTGTAAAGATACAATACCACAACCCAACTAGACAATATTTACCCTTATAGCAAGCCATTTACGGTAAAATGATTTGCAACAATTGGCTTAAAGATTCCACGTCAGAAAAAAGTCATTTTTCCTAGACAGTTAAGACCAAAATATATTCATAGGTGCCTAGGAAGTATGATTGACTCTTCTCCACCATTCAAAATCAAGTACAACGTCATGATGCCAAGGTAGTAGAAAATTCAACCTCCTCAAAAGAAGTCAAAAACTTTTAATCAAGAGACAGGGCGACAAGGATACCTGATAGCAATACACTGCATGATCCACTCCATTCTCTTCGAAATTTTCCGGATCCATTTTATAGTACTGCAAAGAAAGTCAACTTTTAATCACTGTTCATGCTACATACTTTTAAGTATTCAATTTGCCACACATTTGCTACTATAACTGTCCCGATATATTAAGGCTCCATTTCCAACAAAAGCATGTGTCTCATTAGAAGAGGTAGTGTGATACAACAGACAACTATAGTCTGTCTTGGGCAAATAACAGAGTTGTAATTGGCATTACCAAGCACTATGTCCAAGTGTCCAACTGCAATTTAATTGCAAGGCATCTTACTTTTTTAACCAAAAGTAAGCTATTTTATAAATCCAAAGATTAACTTGTAGCAAATTACTCGACATTCCCAACCTTGAAATTAAGAAAAAAAACTGATCATCTGAACGAGGTTCAAAAATGGCAAAAGCAATACCTGCAGAACACTTTGAGTAGCACAATCCTGACCAAGTGGCTTCATGCATATGTCAGTTAAAGAAACAGTTGAGCCAGAATAACGTGCTCGAATTCCATCAACCTGGAAATGTCCAAAGATGGCAATGGTTGTACAACACCATAAGATATAACGAACCAAGGATAAACCATAGCATTCCATGTTAATGCTCCCAATCCTGCATAACAACTCCTGCACTCTAGTTCAAGAATAATAATCAGTTTACCTTCTTCTGTATCTGAAAAAGTAATTTCACATTGTCTTCATTCAAAATACTCTGGGACTTTCCAGCTTCATCAGGCATTGTTGCCAATATAAGCTGAGAAGTAATAAAGCAAATCAACTATTTTAGACCTGGTCTACTTTCTTGAAGCACTTGTAGGAAAGAACATCGGGAAAAATATATTTTTACTTGCAACAATGCACCCATATTTAAGATTAAAACAATCCAAGGACGAAAGAGTGACGATATATACAAGAACTACAACCTAAGTTTAGGTGAATAACTCTTCCCTCCAAAATACTTATTGTATAATGTTAAAATTAATAACTAGCTCACCATATGACTCTCCCCTTGGCATATAACCCTCTTGGTGGATCTTTTCAGAATTTATAAGATTGCAGTAGTTACATCGATAGAGTACAGGTATGTGTGACATTTTTAGATAGTTGAACATGACACACAAAACCTATTAACAAAACAGCTGAGCCACTCAAGTATATGGCATGACATAATGTTCATAGTACAAGAATCAGAAACTAAAGAGCTGTTGTCAAACAGTAATCATTTTGCTCAACTTGTGCACCAAAAACCTCAAATTCCTAAGAGATTAGAGATCTGTAATCTTCTAAGGGCATCATTCATCATATATTCTGCTCTACAAGATTAATTGGGGGCAAAAATATTGTCAAGCAAGGCAAAAAAAAAAAAAACAATACAATGGTTTAGCCAGTAGTTAGGAACCAAACGATATTTATGAAATTAATGGAGAAAGAAGCATTCATGCAGCAGAGAACTAAAAAAAAAAACACCTAGAAGACGTATAAACTAAATACAATCACAAAAGACTGGAGCTGAAACAGTAATTGACAGAAATATAAAAAGTATCTAGTCTGTACAATTTCAAAAATGAAGTCAAACAACCAACCTATGATATTTCAGTCAGAAGTATAATAACGCCTCAAGAACCTACAATAATACCTTAGCCCAAGAACAAAAAATTGAAATGAATCAATGAACAAAACACTCGCCGTAGACAAGTAGAAAATTATCTGGAAGACTTGTGCAGTTCAATCATTCCATTTCATAGAAACAGCTTTTAACATGGATAAGCTGTCAAGTTAACAAGAGAAAAAGAAAAGGAAAAGAAAAATAAAAGACCTGCTCAATTCTGTAGAAAGGGGCCAAATGGCTGTCAAAGAACTGTTTCTCTTTCTGCGCTCTGCTTCCAGGAGCTACCCAGAGCTGTAATTGTGTTTGTTAGAATTAACAGAGCAAATAGAAATAATTATTCTGAAAAAAGAGCCTCAAGCTACTAAATGCAAGGACATAGTTCACCAACTCTGTTAGTCGCATTATTCAATAACGTAGCACAAAATGCATTTTGAAAGAGGGAAAAAATACACCCTTGTTGCCGAGATTTATCAAAACCACAATCATTGACTTCATTTTTTCATGAGTGAAAGAAAAAATTACAACTCTCTCAATCGTGGCAGAACAGAAGCACTAAATTGGTCACCCCACAGTCTCGAACTATTCACGAAGATATATGAAAAGGATGTCTCAGTGGTAAATAGTATTAGCAGCTACTGAGCTCCACGACTATAGAGAGTTCATCCTATTCCCTCCCACTGCTGCAACAAAAGCCAATGCACATTGTAACTACCTGAGTTAAAGTCTGGCAACCCTCAACAAGAGTTGTCACATTGCAGTCTGAAACCAAACTTCCATGATTCTCATCACATACCAGTTCTCAAGAGTCCTGCTTACCGTTTCCTCCTTCGCGTCTGTGAATAAATGTCCCAGTGGTTTGGAAGTTTAAACTACCAATTCAGTATCCCACATAAATTATTCAGTTCTCTTCTGTATTTGGTCAACCTTCTACTATTAAGCAACTAAAAATTCTTATCTCCGACGCGCTAACAACAGTAGTCACTTTAATCCCGTTAAGTGCAAGATATGGGAAGGGCATCTTTATAAGTCAGGGTGATGTAAGCAGGACTTATCCCTGTTTTTATGTAGAAAGGCTATTTCCTGATGTTCTCACGTATCAAACCCATGATCTTGCGATTAAGACGGGAGCGGTTTATCATTGAACCAACTCCATTTGACGATGAATGGCAGAATGAAGAGTAAATAAAATAAAACTAGATGGCCCATGCAAACCTTCTCCGGTCGAGTTTCCACTTTAAAACGCAATAGACCCAAGCAAAGCAGTAGAGCAATCACAATAGAGGGAAAAAGTACAAGTGAGGGTCTCTTGGCTACCCACGATCCATAATTCCTGAAACCACATTTGCACACCCGGTGAGGTACAATGTTCATGAGTGCAAAAGTGGGATTAGCAACCAAGCTAGAAGAGCCACAAAACAGGGAGATTGCGCAACATGAATGAAACAACTAATCTAGGCTGAAATTATAGCATGAAGAGAATGACCTTACCTGTAGAAGTTTGACATAAACCCCTGCACAGCTGAAAGTTTGACTCCTGGAGTTCCGGAGGAACCTTCAGGAATCTGATCAACAGATTGAAAGGATAAATTAATGCAATACTGCCAGAAGGAGAAGTTATGCAAATAGAAGTTCATGCTTAGATTTAGAAGAAAGGAAAAAGAAAAAGGAGAAGATAATGATGGCAACAAAGAACAACTTATCGTCTTAGAATTTAGATACTCAAGATCAAAGTGCTACTTGAAAGATGAGCTCATGAAAGTCATAGCATAATTGGGCAGTCCAGTGTAAAGGACGACAACTCGCTTTCAAGAAGACCAATATCAAGAGACTTATGTAGATAAAAGAAGTTCCAGAAGAACTTACTGGATAAGGAAGATTCTCATCTTTCTGATTTTCAGCGTCTCTTTCCTGATTACTTGCAACTTTTACTGATGGCTTGGTTCCCGAAATCTTTCTAATCTCCTTCTTCCGATGACTAAATCCCCAACCAAGAAACACTGATACTATGATGATATAAGCTATAGCAACAGTCACATCAATGCATTTTGCCTGCAGTAGTTCAATGCCAGCATTAGAACCCTCGGAGAAAATTCTGAACAACAAATCAGAAATTTACATGCTCAGAGCAGCAGTGTATGATCCCTCCCTTCAGAAGAGTTGTATAAAACAACACTCCAGTTAGTCTCACCTTGAGAGCTCCGATTCTGATTTTGCATGAACCTTCCTTCTGAGGAGGACCAACAGATCCAGAACACGTCGCCGAAGATGGGCAGTCCCCACAAGAACAACCCAATGAAATATCACCACAGGAATAAGTAGTATCATTCATAGGTATCATGCCAGAAGATTCTGGAACACTTCCACGGAAGGTCATGTCAAATGGTGATCCAGGAACCATTGGGGGAGCTCGCTTACCAAGGAAAGCAAACCATGCTGCCAAAGATATGATCGCCAAGTGTGAGATTTAAAGAATGAGTAGTTCAGATTAGGGAAAATAACTATGGAAGTCAATAACTGATGATGTTCATCGAGCATAAATAATGAAGTCCAGCTTTACCAACTACAAATTACAACTTACAAGCATATTTAATAACAATCCCATAAAACAAATTCTTTCTATAGAAGAACCAAAATCAAGGAAGAAAATTGAAAAACTAACAAAAATACCAGTGAACCAGCACAACAAAAAGAAAAGAAACTAGAGTATACACAAGACACATCCGGAAGTGACTAGCAAGAGACAAGATTTACATTCCTTGCAGAAAAGGCTATAGCCAGCGTTCCACACAAATGGCAATTTTTGGCACTCTTCTTCAACTTGCCAGGTTAGCATTTTACCATTTTGTTCCTCATGCTGTGAACATTCAACATTGTACAAAAATGTGGTTCACAAGGAACTGACCGGAAAATATAGATAACTACGACACTTTGAAGCAATTGAAACCGGACAAAGGATAGGAATTGCCGTCCAATAAGGAAGTGAATTATAACCAACAAAGTTTGAGACGTATCACTTTACCTGTAAAATTTTGAGCACCAGCACCTACATAATTGATGGCTAGTGAATTCATAGTGCCGAATTTTACATCCTTGCAAGAATTATACAAGCCTTCGCCAAAAGCATCATTTACGAAGAAATCTATTCCATCGACAGTCAAATTATTACCACTCTGAAAAAGAAGATCGTATGTGTCAGCGTTATACTCACGACCCAACAGAACCACAAAACAAAAAGGAGTTAGGAACCCTGAATCCTAATCACAATATTACACCCTAGGGCCATCCATATACAAAGCCCGAGGAAATGATAATAGAAGATTCCCCGAAGAATATCAAAAAAGCTAAACGGAACATGCATGTGAAATCGTACAAAAGAGAGTTCTAGGCTAAAACAGATTCTCTAGCATCAATTCCTAGCACAGGAAGGTGATATTTGTTTTCAATAAAAGCATCAATACAGAATCTATAGAAGCTAGAGTTTGCAAGTTGTTTTAAAATTTAGATATAGATTGCAGCAAAATAAGTCATGTACAACAACTGTGACTTCTCAAGAAAGGGAATCATATAATCTGACCTTCTTTATTGAAGTTACATTTATAAACAGACTCTGATCTGGAGAACACCCCAATTCACACATAAGATTCAGAAAGTTCCTCAGGCATGCAGGACATCCAACAAGGAAAGTAACAGCCTGCAGGAAAAGCCAAAAAGGGATAAACCATGGTAGTGTGATAGACATTCACGACACCCTAGAAATAAGAACAACTTCGACAAACAGAACATTACAAACTCAAGTCCGTACATATCCATCACTTACAAAAACTTAATTACCATCATGAGGGAAGATCCAAATAACAAAAGGTAGAAATGGACAAACTTGGTTTTTAGCTCTAAAGTGGACCAAGAAGTCACTTTGAAATTTGATTCCACATCAATAGCACTTCTAAATCCACAAGCCATTCGCTAGACCCAAGTTATAGAAGTTGCTTCTGAGCCATAATATCAAGCATTTTCATTCTTTATAAAACGAGGAACTCATTTCCTTCACAGCTTTACCATAAAAGATACACACAAGAGAATGTCAATATCAGCATTTTCTAGTAAGCAAAAAATCTGTACATGCTTGCTATCAGAATAATCATGTTTTCTTTAGAATAGGAAATTACTAGTGCATTTTATACTATTAAAAAAAAAAAACAGCCTTATTGAGATGGCTGTACGCAACAAGGAAACACACACTATTTGAACAACAGGCTTCACTTTAGAACAGCCTTAAATACAAAGTTAGAGCATAAAATAAACTTCATGATATCAACTAATGTAGACCCTTAAGTTAACAATGTCAAAGCCCTTAATAGGTTACAGAAGCTTTACAACTGAGCCAGCAGTAAATTTCACCCAACCCATCGATGATATATTACTCAAAAGAATCGACAGAATACACCTAGTGAATTGGAATTGAGAAAATTCTGTCCCTATTGTTATAAACATACAATTCACGGAAACAAAAATCATACACCAAGTGATGTATTGAACACTTTGGAACAGATATGATCTAACATGCAAAGAAGCAAGTTACCGTCCCATTATGGTATAGTTTTCATCGGAGTTTTATGAAACAAAAATTACAGGAGAGAAAAGTATCAGTAGGATATGTAAATAGAAAGTATTGTGCATGCAAAGAACGAAAGATTATAGGCTTTAGGCATCAGACCAAGTCTACACAAGAAAGGGAAAAAAACAACAATCAATCCGATAGGAAAAAGCATAGAGGTGGAAATCCGTACTTGCTGAACTTGGGAACGCAATATCTCAAATTGAGCCTCTGTACAACAAACACTGCCTGTAAGTGTCGGACACAGACTTTGAATCTTCGATGAGAAGAGTTCATCCGGCTGAAAAGCACATTAAAACAAATACTAGCATAAGTGTAGTCCTTAGTGGAGCAATGGCAATGTTGTCAACTGTGTCGCATAACAAGCTTCAACCGAGCTCAAAATTGTCGAATTCACTACCCATAAAAGCACTTGCCTAAGCAGTACCTTCACAGCCGGACGATTATAGGGGCAATTCAACGGTTTCCCATCACTTCGTGCTCCACATAGATCATACATTGCACAATATCCGGCAGAATGTATTACTCTGTGCAGGAAAAGATCAAATTTAATCATCATACATACTGCAAAGGCAATCCATAGTCCATTCACAAGGATGCAGCAACTTAAACACTTCTCAAAAGTAATAAACAGGATAGGACCAAACTTTCTTTGTTACCCAGCAGCAAACCTAGCACCAAAATTCATGAGAGGTTGGTAATAAGCTAGCTCATTGTCAGTGATCAGAAACGGTGTTAATCGCAAGAAATAAAGATATTCACAGCAAGGGATACTTGACCAGTTTAACTCATTCTGAAATAACCACAATTTATTTCCTCCACTGGTGTAAGACAATAATTCTGGCACGATACTACAAGTGTGCCAATTATTAAAACGATACTACAAGTGTGGTCAACTGATGCTTGAATTAGATTTACAGAACTACAGGATTCTGAAGCCTCCGGAGTCCTGGACAATAGGTCGACATAGTGTTTGCTTGACAGACGAAAACCGGCCTTACCCAGAGGTGACATTAGATGCCAAAAGAAAGCGTGAATCATATCCCACAGCCCCTTCTGCTGATAATACAAGGAAGATCTGCAATTCAGGAAACAGCAAATTAATCGGCGTTATTCACCTAAAACGCTGCTACCTAGAGCTTATCACTCTTGCAACAAATAAACCAACATTCGCAAACAAGTCAAAAAAACACCAGAACTCGAATACGTAAATTCGTAAACCCTGAGACACAGGAAAACGTTCACCATCGACGAGGGCATCAGATCATGATAGTCTACTCAAGGAACAGAGAACCAGGAAATCTATAAATTGTCGAAACCTTATTCGAGCATAGTCGAATCAAATACAGTAGTATTTCAAAAAGCATGCTGTACAAAAAAATAAAGTTTTCCAAAGTATCGTGTCAGGCGATTCTCGCTTTTCGATTGAGAACGAACGAAATCATCAACGATTGTCCGCTCTCGATTTTGTCACTTTAACAAGTGAACAATTACGATAAACCAGCAAGCAGCGTTCTCTGTCACGCTTAGCAAACTTCTAATAACTCCCCCTACAAAAACACAAAATTGTAACAAAAAATAGCAATTCACAAAATTCAAAAATCTAACTAACCACAACTGCCGAAATTAATCTGTTCATATAATGTAATCGATCGACGGGACAATAAAACAGGACCGGAATGTCGCAGAAAAGAAATTACTAGTAGAATAACGAGTAGTACCTTGAGAAACAGCGAGAGTGCGAATATGAACGAGAAGCGCAACTCCATTTTTCGAGTTGTACTGAGACGAGCAGCAACGGGCGATGGCGGAGAGTGAATGGAGAGACAACACAATACACGCTTGTTTGTAGTGTGTAGCAGTGTTGCCGCTTGCGCATGAATATGAAAAGAGGACAAAAGAAGAAGAATAAAAAAAATGGATGTGTACAATGCCGAGAGCACACTGCACACACACACACACAGAGAGATGGGCAGACACGACTACGAGTGTGGCTTGGAAAGTGGCGAGAGACTGGGCCTCTTCTGTTATGGTTGCGCGATTCTCATGGAGTGACGGATAAATCGCACTGAGATGGAAAAATGCTTTTTGCGTGTTCTTCTGCTCCCACTTTTATTGATCTACTCCTCCTGGCATACAGTACTTCGTATGTGTTTGAAAACGATTGAATGTAATGGTACTGTATCATAAATTCATATACATGTATGTATATATGAAGTTATTTGTGATTTTGACAAAACTAAACTCCCTTCGTCCTATCAAAATCCGGACATTCAATCATTGATGATTTATTGAGTTGAATTTTGACTAGCATAAGTGGTTTGATCCATTGTAATACATTAATTACTCCCTCCTTTTCATTCCACAATTGTTGCAACAGTTTGATCTGAATCGATTTTTATGTACATATTGAATTTGATATATTTGTATTAGTATATTATGATTTGCTATAATGATGATGGGTTTGATATGAAATGATAAAAAAAATACCTTTTATTAATATAAAAATATTTTCAAATAAAAAATAAAATAATTATTACAAAATCTGTGGGACGACTCAAAATAATAAGTATTGTAAGAAATATGACACGGAGGAAGTATAATATAAATAAAATTTAATCTAATCTAATATATATCCTATTATTCAGTCGTTTTTAAGCGCGATAAATCACGATAAATCATTTCGATGACAAACAATATAACGGAATATTATTTTCATTTAAAAATTTTAATAGATAATCATGTAATTTTATTTTATTTAAACTAACATAATCTTAACCAATTAATTTATAGTCTTTGATTATGAATTGAAAGATCGAGATTAAATTTTGACGATATTAAATTTAACCTAACTATTTGATCAAAAATTAAAAAAATATGAACAATCAAATCTATAACTATAATCAAAGTTTAATATCTCAAATTAAACATAAAATATTTGGATCAAATAAAAAATATATAATAATTATATATGCAAAATCTTTTACATATAAATAATTAGAAAAAATCCTAACAGTTTTATATATAAAATCATCTTTTAGTATAATAAAATAATAACTTTTGATAGATTTTATAAAAAAAAATTATCACGTTCAATATACATTAATTTATATACCTAAGTTTAATTCTATTTGTTTATATTATCTTTACTCATTCCGTGTAGCGTACGAGTCAGTATTCTAATACATATCATATTACCTAGTCGTTTTTTAAGCACGGTAAAGTATTTAGATGACAAACGATATGACAGAATATTACTGTTATTTAAAATTTTTAATGGATAATCAAGTAATTTTATTTTATATAAACTAATAGAATCTTATCCAATTAATTTATGGCCTTTAATTATGAATTGAACGATTGAGATTAAATTTTGACGATACTTGAATTTAACCTAACTATTTGATCAAAAGTTAAAAAAATCTGAACAATCATATATATAATTATAATCAAAAGTTAATATCTTAATTTGATTAGACTAGTGATTTAAAACACAAAAATAAATGATAATATTTAGGAAGGTCATTTACTAAATTAGAGACAAAAACGAAAACAAAAATCAAAATATTCAAACATTACCTATTCAAAATAAAATATAAAATAGATCAATGTCTTTTTTAAAAAATAAGTTATCTATATCACACAAAAAATAAAAACAAAAACTGAAAAACAAAAATTCTATTAATCAATAAATTTACGAAAAATAACCTATCGATTTTTTTGTCACATACGTGATTTAATGCTATTATTTTATTATAATTTTTAATCTCGTGCCAAGCACGTGATAACATTTTAGTGCATATCGTATTACTTAATCTCTTTGGATAGCAACCGACAAACAGTATGATAAGACATTATTGTCATTTCAAAAAATATCAATAAAAAAATTAAACTAATTAAATAAAATCCAATCTATTATTTAATATATATCTTAATCAATTAAAATCTGTCGTTTTAAAAGAAAAAATTATTGACATAAATATTTGGGTTGATCTTCTATACAAAATTTTTCATAAAAACATTAATTATATGGTATATCATCGTATGGTACACGTAGATTATGTGACTTTAAAAACAAAAAAATTAGAGTAATATTAGAAAAATCATTTATTAAATTAAAAAGAACTAAATTCAGAAAAAAAAATCAAAATACACAGAATTTACATATCCAAATTAAAAGCATAGTAAAATAAAACCTTTAAAAAAGAAAAAATACATAGAATTCATGCAAAATAAACAAAAACCTAAAATTCATATTTAGGATAAGTTATTTATTATTATTATTTTATTATAATTTTTCATCTAGTACAACGCACGTACAAATATTCTAATTTGTAAAAATAAACGATGAATTGTACTATCATTTTGAAAATATTACATCCATGAGATAAGGGAGTAAAGACAACTCAATTTAAAAGGTGGTTATAACTTTTAGAAAAAAGAAATC
>JAOVYX010022178.1:0-14911 GCA_035668315.1 Drosera spatulata | reverse complement strand
TTATTTTTCTAATCTGATTACATACTAAGCACAGCATTTCCTATTATAATTACTTCCTAAGTACATCGTTTTCTAAGGTAATTATTTTTCTAATCTGATTACATACTAAGCACAGCATTTCCTATTATAATTACTTCCTAAGTATATCGTTTTCTAAGTTAATTATTTATCTAATCTGATTACATACTAAGCACATCATGTGCTAAGTTAATTACTTCCTAAACACATCATTTCCTAAGTACATGATTTTTCTAAATTATTTAGTTTCTAAGTTAATTACTTTCTAAATACAGCATTTCCTACGTTAATTACTTCCTAAGTACATCGTTTTCTAAGTTAATTATTTTTCTAATCTGATTACGTACAAAGCACATCATTTCCTAAGTTAATTACTTCCTAAATGCATGATTTTTCTAAATTATTTCATTTTTTAAGTTAATTACTTTCTAAACACATCATTTCTTATGTTAATTACTTCTTAAGTACATCGTTTTTTAAGTTAATTATTTTTCTAATCTGATTACATACTAAGCACAGCATTTCCTAAGTTAATTGCTTTCTAAGTACATCTTTTTCTAAATTAATTATTTTTCTAATCTGATTACATACTAAGCACATCATGTGCTAAGTTAATTACTTCCTAAACACATCATTTCCTAAGTTAATTACTTTCTAAGTATATCATTTTGTAAGTTAATTATTTTCTAATCTGATTACATACAAAGCACATCATTTCCTAAGTTAATTCTTCCTAAATACATGATTTTTCTAAATTATTTCATTTTCTAAGTTAATTACTTTCTAAACACAGCATTTCCTACGTTAATTACTTCCTAAGTACATCGTTTTCTAAGTTAATTATTTTGTTAATCTGATTACATACTAAGCACATCATTTCCTAAGTTAATTACTTTCTGAGTATATGATTTTTCTAAATTATTTCATTTTCTAAGTTAATTACTTCCTGAGAACAGTATTTTCTAAATTAATTACTTCCTAAGTACATCGTTTTCTAAATTAATTATTTTTTTAATCTGATTACATGCCAAGCACATCATTCCTAAGTTAATTATTTCCTAAGTACATGATTTGTCTAAATTATTTCATTTTCTAAGTTAATTACTTCCTAAATACATCATTTTCTAAGTTAATTATTTCAAAAGTATTTCATTTCCTAATTTAATTCATTCTCTAAGTTAATTAAGTCATAAAAACATCATTTTCCAATCTAGCTGTTTCTTAAATTATTTCATAATCTAACTGCTTCCTATATTATTTCCTAATCTAACAATTGTCCAATCTAATTATTTTGTAATCTAACTATTTTATATATTATTTTCTAATCTGACAATTTCCTAATCAAACTATTTTCTAATTTAACTACTTCCTATATTATTTCCTAATCTAACTATTTTCTAATACAACTACTACCTGTATTATTTCCTAATCTAGCTATTTCCTAAATTATCTCCTAATTCCTATATTAACTAAGCAAATTAAAAACATAAAATAACATTTTTGAGGATTACATTAACTGAAATTAATCCAAAAATTTTCGCAACTACTACGACAACTTTACCGTCGTTTGAAAATTTTTTAACTAAAACTTCAAATTTAAAAAATTTCAATATAATAATTTAATATTATATTAAAATTTTAAATATTTGATATTGATAAAAGAAGAGGGGCTCGCTCTCCTTTTATAGAGAGAAAGGGATGAAAGCAAGACACATTCGTCGATGTGGGTTTTTGTGCATTTCTCCTAGACACCTAAAGGCGCCGTGCGTCTTTTCCTTGCCTAAAGACGCCCTGCGCTTTCCTCTGGGAATGACGTACGACGTCTTTTTTCTCATTACATTTTAAAAAGTAACCCATTTTAATAATTAATTTGTTTGTGAATATATTTTGATAATTTTATTTATAAATAGATCCAAAATTATAAAACACCCGCTTATGGACTGCCGCAAGGTTTCAAAACGGTGTAGTTTCAGTTTGCTTGACTTTTGTTGTGCTGTTCTTTCTATTGATGGGTATTGTGATAAAGTTAGGAAAAAGAAACAGAAAGCAAACAGAGTAAACCCATGGACTGCCAAACCCCTTCGATTCGCGTAAATCAATGTCAGAATTATTTCTTCCGATTGTTATTGAGAATGAAAACAATCCGTGTATTTTTTGTTTTCGATGTAGGTTGAAATCAATCTAATAAATCCTTCAAGGAACCCAAGAAATTGGGTTTAAATCAATAATTTCTAAAACCATAAAAGCCATAATTTCTAAAACCATAAAAACCAATTAATTGATGGAGTTCGATGATAAAGGAAATAACAACGACAAATTATAGTTACCCAAATAAGTTTCACTTTACAGTTTGATATCCAAAATAATTTAATTCACAGTTTGGTACCCAAGTGAGGTTTTGGGTACCATTTAATATTCAATAATTCTGTGAACTGTAAACATTAACTCTATGAACTATAAACATTAGTTTTATGAACTGGCAAAATCAAAATGAGTACTAAAATATAAGATTGACTTACACCTGGATACCAAAAAATAATTGCCCCTTATTATTGGATTAGGATTTTGTTTTGAATGTGTTGTGCCTTGTCGTATTTTATTAGATTTTGTTTAAATGTTCTGTTTTATTTTTGTGCAGACACTTTGTTTTGATTTTATTTAAGCGCTCTGTTTTGTCATCTGCCGCTCTGTTTTAATACTTTGTCATCTCGACACTCTGTTGTTATGAGCGGTTTTGTATGTAATATACATTCGTGTATTATTTGATTTAGTATTGATGAGAGAAATTTCATGAATATTTAGTGCTCTTGATGAGTTAAAAGTTATATGCACAAAAGGTGTTCGATAAAATGACACATCGATAATTTTCATGCTATTGAGCGTCGTTTCATTTATCAAAAACTCATATTAATATTTCGATTCATGTTGTTATTATTTGGTATTTTGTATCAATAATAACTTGTCTCTCTCAACACAATCAGAAGTCGATTTTTGTTTTGGATTTTTTTAAAACTCACTCTATTTTTATTTTACTTAAAGCGCTCTATTTCATTTTGTTCAGACGCTCTGTTTGTTTGTTGCTCAGAAACAGAGTATCTGTGTTTTAAGAAACAAAGCGCCTATGTTATTTTGAAACAGAGCGCTGTGTTTTTTAGAAACAGAGCGTCTTTGTTATTTTCAAACAGAGCGTCTGTGTTATTTATGAAACAGAGCACCTACGTTTTTTTGTTCAGACGTTCTGTTTGGATTTTGTTCAAGCGCTTTGTTTCATTTTTTCTCGTGCGCTCTGTTTCATTTTCTTTGGACATTTTGTTTCAATTTTTATAATCAATGAAAGAGAATTTTGTTTTGTTACAATTTGTCTCGCTGTTCGAATCCACGCACACACAAAAAACCACTCTCCTTCTCTCTCTATTCTCTAAAACCATGACACACCTCTTTGTGGTCGAAACGGGGATGGACAAAAGTGATTGCGACGACGGATTAAGGTGAATTATAAAATTTCGTAAAATTTAATTTCACAACAATTAATGTGAATAGTAAATTATCGTTATAGTTTATTTTGCGGAGTTAAAAGGCTTGTTTGACGATATAATGGGAAAAGAATACAAAATATGAATGAAATACAACCCCAATATGCAAATATGCGAAAATACACTCTTAATACGAAAATACCATATGTATACGAAAATGACCTAAACCTAATTTTGGCACTTATTTTCCTTTATGTTAAATGCGACTCCACCTAAATTAAATTAATACCCACTAATTATCCACTAAATATCCACTAATTATCCACTTAATTTATTTTAATTGATTTACTTTCCTATAAATACAATCACTGTTCTTCTTGAAAATCTCTTACAAGCACAAAAAGAAAACATTCCTATCATGCAAGATTAGTGTAAAGCAAGAGAAGAGAAGAAGGAGAAGCATGAGGAGAAGAGGAGAAACTAGGTGATAAGGCGAGTACAACGAGGACCCTTCACCGTTGTTAAGAAAAGGTGATCATGTTGATTGGAAATTTTTTGAAAAATTATACACTCTATGATAAATTCTAATATTAATATATGTTGAATTCTCCCATGTCTAATTTTTAATGAACTTAACAAATCAAGATTCGTAATTGTGAATCTTAAGATATAAATTAGAACATGCGGATATATCAACCTGTAAAAAACTGGTTATCCGGATGAATTTGTGCCTTAATATGAAATTATGTAGTAGGTCATAAAAGACAATCCTTATATCACTAGAAAGGTATGCAAGTATACTTTCTAGAATACTATACAAATAATTATTTGGAGTTATATGTAGAGAGTTATGAATTAATTAGTGAAATAAGATCAAACTATCCAAGCTAGTAGAAAAATATAAATTTAAACAAATTAATTACTGTTATTGGTAAGGTTTTATGATTGAAGCCTTATATCACTACAAAGGTATAAAAGTCTAATTTTCATAACAGTTTACAAATAATTATTTGAAGTTGTATATAGAGAGTTATGAGTTAATTAGTGAAGTAAGGTCAAACTATCCAAACTAGAAGAAAATATAAATTTAAACTACTTAACTGCTATTATTGGTAATGTTTTTTGATGGAAACTTTGATTCACTGGAAATATTATGGAGTCTACTTTATGCAAAATTTTACGGAATACTTTTGGAGTTGTATACAAGAAGTTATAGATTTAAATACGTCGAAAGGCCATGTTGGACAGAATCTAGAACACCCATTTCAGAGGCCAGGAAGCTCGTTCCCGAAGCCGAAATGTTCGTTCCAGAGGGCGCAACACCCGTTCCAATGACCGGGACACCCGTTCCAGAGGTCAGAATGTCTGTCCCAGAGGTCGGGATGTCATCTTACAGCCTTCTGGATCGAGAATGATCGTTTGACCCCAAAACAAATAGCACTAATGGTTTTTCACGAAGTATGAATAAATATGTTTAACATTGTAATGCGAACAAAAAAATATATTAATATGTGAATCCTATCATGTTGTAGGACCTGGAGACTCCGCTCGTTGAGACATAAAGGACAAGCTGAGCGTGTGTGTTAGGAAGTTGCAATAAGAAGATAACGTTTAGATTTATTATGTCCGACGATGCGTACTATTATACCGTGAGTATAATAATATGCATTGGAATCTTTGGACGAAGTCACTAAATGTGACTGACGTAAAATATTGACTGCAACTGCTGTTTGCCGTGATAAGATGATGTGTGTATTTGTGTTATGCCTTGATTAATAGTATAAAGAGGATGAGTGAGTAAAAAGAGTGTAAATCCATAATTGGGGAGATAACTTCTGTAGTATAAAACACAAAGAGCGTTGTGTCTGTTGTTTGAGTTATATAGAGTCTTGATGGTGACATTCTTTCATCGATCCTGTAACGTCATGGGCTCCGGTTTGGCTGATCCCTTTTTGCGAATGTCCCTTTTGCTAAAGCTAAATAAAACTTGATAAGTTGAAATTGAATAAATCTCGCCAAGGGCACAATTATAATACCGAGAATATCTATTATCTGTCTTCACTGTGCTTTTGAGATAATAATTATGAATGTCGGATTGGTATAATAAGTTCCAAAGTACTGGATCAAATGACCTAAGTGATCATTTCCCTTTTCTTTTCTTATCATCTCCTCTCGTGTAACCCCTGGTAAGGGGGCCGACACGTTATTGAGCTCATATGACTCACGATTGTTATATTTCTGTGTTTTTCTCTTCCCTGTGTTTTCAGGAGATAGAGAGAACAGACAGATGTGATATAGATTATGGTGCTAATATACATCTACTGTATTATTCGTTTGTGTCTAAGTGGATGTTATTTATTTCTGTAACTAAATCGGTTAAGTAATTTTTACCTAACTAGGATGTTGAGACTCCGCGACAGTGATGTCATTTCTATTATTATGTCTTAATATGCTATGAAAAATCGAGGCGTTACATCCACAGTTTACCTCATCGCCTCTCCACCTAGAAGCTCCACAAACATGACAAGATATTGCATCATTATGCTCCTTCCAATACAACATACAGTTATTTGGACAAGCATGAATCTTATTGTAATCAAAACCTAAATCCTTCACCACCTTTTTGGCTTCATTGAAGGAATTAAGAAATGAGGAAAAGTCTCTTTGAGAAGTTCCATTAGCTCATCAAACGCCTCATTGCTGATTCCATGGACACACTTATAATTGTGCAAACGAATTGTGAAAGAAAGGTCTGAAAACTTTTCACAACCCGGATATAACTCCACTTGACCTTCTTCCACTAACTTAAAAAAGGTTTTAGCCTCTACACTCGGCCCTTCTCTGTTTTCATAAGGACCAGCCATGTAATCTTCAACACCTCTATACACATCTTGCAACAAACCATCCATATCATCTTGCATCAACACACGATCAGCTTGATTTTGAGTTCCAAAATCATTTTCCTCCCCATGAAAGATCCATTTATTATAACCATCGACAAAGCCATCTGCAATAAAGTGATCTTTCACTACACTCTTGGTATGATGACGAAGGAAAACACATTTTCTATACGGACAACATATTTGTTCGCCTTGATTCTGATTGCAAAATGCCCATTCAACGAAATTGTTAACTCCTTTAACATATTCATGATGCCACCTAGGGAGGTTCATCCACATCCTATCTTTATCCATTTGAGCAATGTGTACTGGAGTAAGAAAGTAAAAAAATAACATCAATAAAAATAATAATAGCAAAGATCCATTTTCTATCAATCCAAATTCATGACCATATTAAAGCTATTAATACAGGTTATACTTTTTAAATAGAATTCGTCAGAATAATCCTCATAGTAGTTCTTTTAGATTTATTGTGTACTATTAGTATTACTAATAAGTCAAAAAAAAAATACATATTAAGATGCTAGCAAATTGAACAGTTAGCTATCTAAAATAAACTGATTCAAAGAAAAATACTCAAAGTCGATTATACAAGAGAAATAATAATAAGTAGTACATACCAACAACAATCATAATTATGAATTAAGTACTGTATGTGAATCTTATATGGCAAAAAGAGAGTTACAAGTGCGGTGCCGGAAGAAAAAAAACAAATATATAGCATGATGAGAATTATTAACCTATAACTTTGTATTTATAAGTGACAAACTGATGTTCCTACAACTTCTCAGGCACTAACCCAAAGAAATCATGTTGATTTGAATTTATCTAGTCACAGCATGCATTATCTAAATTTGAACATATAAGAAAACGATTCAAAAAAAAAGAAAAAGAAAAAGGGAGAATCCATACTATCTCAAAATTTGAACTTGAAATCTTAGGGTTCAAATTGTACAACAAAAAACAAATTGAAGTATGTAAATGAATTTGTAACAATTCTGAATTGAATTAGACAAACCCACTAAACTTTAAAAAAAACAAGGAATACGCTCATAGGATTGGTTCAAAAATTAAATTAACGAGAGAATAAAAAATTGAATAAATATCCACGAGGAACAAAATCAGATCCATTAAATTCATTTGTAAAGATGTACCTTGTGCGATGACCTAAATCACAAACCTGATTTTCGTGCGCTCCTTGTGCGATGACGACTTGAACTGAATCACAACAATGAGGCGAGAATCAATGAGACAAGACCTGACCTTCGTGAGGCGAGACTCGATGAGGCGAGACCTGAACTAAATCACAATGACGAACTTCGTGGCTTCTTGCGAGAGGCAAGACTCCATGAGGCCTGAGAAAGGAAGGGTGGGATTTGGGGCAGATGGGATGAGAAGAAGTGAAAAGAGATGGGGTGAGAAGGGGGACCGTGCAGGTGGCCTTTTTAGATTTTAGAAACTAAGTGTAAGAATATTGTTTTATTAATAAAAAAAAAGATGGGAATTTGAAGATGTATGTGGGAAAAAAGACCGCGTGAAATGTTGGCAATGTTGGAGGAAATGTTGTTTAACACATACGGTAGCGGTTCACAAATGCAACAAATAAAGCGCTGTTGTATATCTTATTTGTAGCAGTTCACTCATACGCAACGTTATGTCATGGCCGTCGCTTATGTGTTTTCAAGAAAATTTGGAGGAAATCCTACGAGGGTGGTTTGGATTGTACGATAGCGGTTTAAACTATGGCAACGTTTTTACAAACGCTGCAATGTAAGCGCTACCTTATAAATTAAACACACTATCCTACCGCACCCCACTAATTTCTCTCATATTTTGTCATATATTTTTACATTAATTCCCACCATTATAAAAAAGATACAATATATTAATCAAATTCAACTCTCACATAAAATCCCATGCCGAGTCAAACTATTTCATATAATTCGGAACGGAGGGAGTAATAATTATATTTTCACAGATATCATAATTATACTACTCCCTCCGTCCCATATATTTTGCAACACGTACGTATTTTGTATTATTTTATATGCATGAATACAAGTCTCATTTTCATATCAAATCAAGTATGATCGTCCCGTAACATATATTAGGTTGAAGTACGTAACTTACACAACTATTGATGTTTCATGATAAATTTACAAAAAACTTCGTTTAATCGTCATTTTAGGCGTATCCAACTTTGCATTGACAAGCATGCAAAGTCAAAACATTACAAAATTAATGGGACCGAGGGAGTACTTTATCTAACACAGATGGTTGCCAACAAAGTGATCATTGTTGTGAAACAAGTGCTTTCACCGTTTGAACTGATTCGTCGATACACCCGATTTGATTTCATCGGACGACAAACGTTGGAATTAAGAAAATAATTAAACTATTTTACAGAGAGAAGATAGAAAGAAAAAGAGAGATTTTTTTTCTATTGGAAATGTGTACATAATACCTTACAAATGAGCTCTATTTTAAAACTCAAGAAGATTAATTAACTCCTAATTTTCTCATCTAATTAAGATGATTAGGTCTAATTAATAACTAATTAGGTAAGTCCTTTTAATATCCTCAAAAGTAGGTAAGATATAAAGAAACATATCTAGGGTTAGGTGTAAGTACGTCATTTTCAAAGGGTAATTATAACACTCCTCCTTGATGTATTTATCACATATTAAGAATGTCTCGTAAAAACCTTGTCAGAAAAAATCCAGTGGGATAAAAACCTTGATGAAGGAAAAAGAGTATAAGCTCCCTCTCAAACAAAACTCCCTTAAACATTGGAATTTTGTTCAAAAAGATTATTAAGTCTTCTTATTCATATCTTGTGCTTGAGCTTTATAAAGGTTGCTTCCGGTAATACTTTTGTGAATAAATTTGTCAAGTTATCACTTGAACGAATTTGCCGCACATCGATGACCCCATCCATCTGAAGATCATGTGACCAGAAGAATTTTGGTGATATATGCTTTGTTCTATCGCGTTTGATGTAGCCTCCTCTGAGTTGTGCAACACAAGCGACATTATCTTCATATAAGATTATAGGCTTTCCACGAATTGAAGACATCCCACATGACTCTTGTATTTGTTGTATCATGGATCTTAGTCATACACATTCTCGGTTAGTCTCGTGCATTGCAATAAGCTCTGAATGGTTGAAAGATGTTGCTGTAAGAGTCTGCTTCACCGATCTCCACGATATTGCGATATCTCCAAAAGTAAACACATAATCTGTTTGTGATCTTTCTCTATGTGGATCTAATAAGTACCCAGCATGTGCAAATCCAACTTATGTGGATTTCACTCTTTTTGAATAAAGTAGTCCCATATCAACGCTTCCACGAAAATATCGTATGACATGCTTGATTCCATTCCAGTGTCTTTTTGTCGGAACTAAACTATACCTTGATAGTAAGCAATGTCTGGCCTTGTGCATTTAGCAAGATACATAAGTGCACCATTTGCACTTAAATAAGGAACTTTAGGTCCTAAGATGTCTTCTCCCTCTTCCAGAGGTCGAAACTCATCTTTTTTGATATCTAATGATCTAATAATCATTGGAGATGCCAAGATCTTTCATTTAAATTCACTCTTCAATAGTGAGGATGTTGAAACATTCAATGACACAAATAATTTTGGACTTTGAAGGGTCAAAATCGTTGCATCATTAACTCAAGAAGGGATTGAAGAAGTCCTGGAAGGAGTTGATAAATTGCCTGCGGAAATAAAGGCCAAAGACAAGATGAAGATGGATAACAAAGCGCGTACAACTTTATAGCTATGCCTTTCGGATGACGTTCTTCAGAACGTCCTAAAGGAGAAGACTGCCAAGGCTCTTTGGGATAAGTTGGAGCGTTTGTATATGAGCAAATTAGTTGCTTCCCGTTTGTACATGCGACAGCGTCTCCATTCCTTCAAGATGAAGGATTCAAGTACATCACTTGAAAAACATATGTCTAATTTTCAGAGTATTCTGGTGGGTCTTTGAAATGTAGGAGTTACCGTCGATGATGAAGAAACGGCGATGATTCTTTTGTGCTCTCTCCCGAGTAGTTATGAAGCCTTTTTTACTACTATGATTCATAGTCGGGATTCCTTAACATTGGAAGATGTTAAGACATCTTTGTGTAGCAGTCAGATAAGACAGCAGCTCTCGGAGTAGTTAAAGCCTTCAAATTCCAGTGATAGGCTATTCAGAAGAGGGAGATCAGATCGAAGACAACAGGTCAAATTCAGAGGCCGTTCAAAGAGTAGCAGCTCCATGAAGTCAGATTCTTGTCACTACTATCATCAAAAGGGACATTGGAGAAATGAATGTCCTAAGCTGAAGAACAAGAAGAAGGAGGAATCTCTAGTTGCTGGTATCGTCGAAACTCAATCTATTTCTACTGTTCTTACATCCGTTGTAGAGTCTTTTGTTGCATCCAATTCTGAGTGGGTGATGGATTCTGGTTGCACTTTTCACATTTATCCACATGGAGAGTGATTCACCGCATTTACTGATTCTGATGGTGGACAAGTTCTTATGGGCAATGATACTGCTTGTAAGATCGCTGGTGTGGGAGATATTCGTATTCGGATGTGGGACGGTGTTGTGCGGACATTGAAAGCTGTGTTCTAGCAATGAGGTGAAATCTTATTTCTTTGAGTTCTCTTGATCGTGAGAGATGTTCTTATCATGCTCATGATGGGGACATAGAGGTCAAGGAGAAGAACGTGGTGACAATGAAGGGCCGACTTCGTGGTGGATTATACTATTTGATGGGAACTATGCAGGATGGAGCTGCAGCTGTTGTAAGCTCACTAAAATCAGTGATTCTGAAGGCAGTTGAGAGATGAAGCTGTGGCATATACGGCTTGGGCATATGGCCGATAAGGAGATGGATATTCTGAGTTCTGCTGGCTTGCTTAGAGGTTTGAAGACACAGAAGCTCGAGTTTTGCGAGGGCTATGTCCTTGCTAAGCAGAAGAGAGTGTCTTTCGGCAACACGGTGCACAGAACAAATAGGACGCTTGATTATATTCACTCAGATTTGTGGAGGCCATCTTCGCATGCTTCGAAGAGTAGTAAGAGATATTTTCTTACCTTCATTGATGATTATTCCCGTTATGTTTGGATTTATTTCTTGAAAGAGAAATCAGAGGTATTCGAGACCTTCAAGAAATGGTTGAAGTTGATTGAGACACAAACCGACTGACAGATCAAGCGACTGCGAACCGACAACGGGATGGAATTTATGAACAAGCAATTTATGAATTTCTGCAAGGATAAAGACATTGTGAGGCATCACACTGTCACTTATACGACCCAGCAAATGGGGTAGTAGAGCGCATGAACCGGACGCTCATGGAGCGGCCTCGGTGCATGATGATTGGCGCTGGGCTGAAGGAGAGATTTTGGGCTGAAGCTATTATGATAGCCTGTTATCTGATAAACAGGTCACCTTCCTCGGCATTATCGATGAAGACACCTAATGAGGCTTGGTCTGATATAGCCCGTTGATTACTCCAACCTTCGTGTTTTCGGTTTTCCTATATATTATCATGTCAGCGAAGGGAAGTTGCAACCCAGGGCCAAGAAGGCCATCTTTCTTGGATACCAGCCAGGTGTGAAAGAATACAGATTGTACTCTACTGATCCATCATCACCTGGGATCATCATCAGCAGAGATGTCATATTTGACGAGAAGTCAATATTAGCTAAGAAAGCTGAGCAGCAAGGGAGCTTTCAGCAACAGGTGGAGCATACACTATCAGTTGAGAGATCGATATTTGAGATGGAGCATCAGGATGGGAAATCCTCAGATTCCTTATCTCCCACTGATGTTTTGCAGGCAGTTCAGCAAGCAGAAGATTCAGGAGTGGAGCCACTAGTACCAGATCCAGTCCAGGAGGGACCCACTCTACAGTAGTATCAACTTACCCGTGATAGGGAACGATGTGAGATTAGACCTCCAGTTCGTTATGGCCATTCAGATTTGGTGGCCTTTGCAGCCTTTGTCATTCAAGGAGGTTGTCGCTGGTCCAGAATGTGCTCGATGGGTTGCTGCTATGGAAGAGAAGTTAGAGTCTTTACGCAAGAACAACACGTGGACTTTAGTTAGCTTACCGAAGGGGAAGCGCACCGTTGGGTGCAAATAGGTGTTCAAAAAGAAAGAAGTAGGTGATGGTGGCGAGGTTAGATTCAACGCCAGATTAGTAGCCAAGGGTTTCACTCAGAAAGAAGGAGTTGACTACACTGAGGTATTTTCTCCTATAGTTAGACACACTTCTATTAGAATGCTTCTAGCGTTGGTTGCTAAGTTTTATCTTGAACTTGAGCAAATGGATGAGATAATTGCGTTTTTACATGGTAACCTAGAAGAGGAAATTTAAATGTGCCAGTCAGAGGATTTTTCATTATCAGGAATGGAAGACCGAGTCTGTCTTCTGAAGAAATCATTGTATGGGTTGAAGCAATCGCCCAGACAGTGGTATCATAGATTTGACACCTTCATGGAAAGGATTGGATACACACGGAGCCCGTACAATCAGTGTGTGTATCATCAAGAGCAACCTGATGGGAGTCAGGTATATCTCTTGTTGTATGTGGATAACATGTTGATTGCAGGAAAGGGGAAAGGTACTACTGATAGATTGAAGGCACAACTCAGCAGTGAGTTTGATATGAAGGATCTTGGCCCAGCAAAGAAGATTTTGGGCATGAAGATTGAGAGAGATCGGAAGCATAAGGTCTTAACCTTGAGCCAGAAGAAGTATATTGAGAAGGTTCTAGCTCGATTTGGCATAATGCTAAGCCCGTGTCCACCGCTCTAACAGCACATTTCAAGCTATCTTTAGAGGTCTCACCGAAGACTGAGGACAAAGTGAAGAGCATGACCTCAGTACCTTATGCGAGTGCAGTTGGTTCCTTGATGTATGCTATGGTATGTACTCGTCCCGATTTATCACATGCCGTGTCAGTCGTTAGTCGTTATATGGGCAGACCCGGCAGAGGTAGGTCATTGGCAGGTCGTGAAGTAGATCCTTAGGTATCTTAAGGGTTCATCGGAATTGAGTCTCGTCTATGATGCAAGACCAGGTAGAAGAAGTGACAATGTTATGGGGTTCTCAGATTCAGACTATGCTGGAGATCTGGATCGTCGGAGGCCACTTACAGGGTATGTATTCACTTTTTGTGGTGGGCCAGTTTTTTGAAAGGCGAGTTTGCAGGATACAGTGGCTTTGAGCACTACAGAGGCAGAGTTCATGGCTGTTGCATTAGCTATGGAGGAAGAAATTTGGTTGAGGAGTTTGGTTTCTGACTTAGGTTTGAAGCAAGATCGCACAACAGTCCATTATGACAGTTCTTTAGCCATTCATCTCACTCGTGACCAGATGCATCATGAGAGAACTAAGCACATTGACAACTGGTATTACTTCATACGGGACGTTAAAGATGCCAAGGTTATCAAGATTGCTACTGTTGAGAATCCAGCAGATATGTTGACGAAATCAGTTTCTGTTTCAAAGTTTCATCATTGCTTGAAGCTCTTAGGAGTGAAGGGCGATTAGGCTTTCCTAAAGTCTAAGTGAAGGTTGTTCAACAATAGAGAAGATCCTGACAAGATACGTGAAGATGATAACTTGAGTCAAGGTGGAGATTTTTTGAAAAATATGCCTCAAGTTCCCTTTCTCAGTGGGTTGCTTTTCTCTCTTTCCGCGTACCGTGTGGACCTTTCGCGTGGTTTGTTTTATTTCTTCTTTTCTGCATTTTGGCTTTGGTTGTTTGTGAATTCTCATTCCTATAAATTCACGGTACAGGAAAAGCAGAAGTAGGACGAACACACAGAGGAGTTTGTTTCACGAGCAAAACACATATATTAAACACATAGAGGGCGCAAGGGATTTGTATAAGAGATTATTATCTCTATCCCTTATTATGAGGTTCTTAGTGTTACGGTGTAGCTCTTTTGGAACTCCTTTCAGATTAGTGGATTTGTTCGTCATCGGCGACCGCCCGTGGTTTTTCCCGCAAGGGTTTTCCACGTAAATCTTTGTCTCATTTATTTTATGCACTTGTTATTGTTTTGTGTTTGTAATTAACAGTACCGATCGTAACAACCTTGATGCCTCAACTCCACAAGAAGTCCTTACTGCAACAGTTGGCATCACAATCACTGAAAACATAGCAGATAAGCCGACTACAACAGGTACAACAGCCACAACAGATCAACCTTCAACAACAGCTATGGTTCCTTACACTGACATATCTCTTGTTGCATATGTAGATGATGATGATGAGTTGGAGATTGTCCAAGTGAGGACAACAGAAGAACCATCCAAACTTTCGATGGGCAAATCAGAATAATGCCCAAAATGTTCCTCAACAACAAAGATTCCCTTCAGGATTTGGTCAGGTACAACAGCAGCAACAAAAGAACTTCAATGAGATAACAGTAATCAAAGTTCATCAAGTGGAATGTCACTTGAAGATATGGTCAAACAAATGGCTATAACCCAGATGCAAAT
>JAOVYX010022177.1:0-14911 GCA_035668315.1 Drosera spatulata | reverse complement strand
ATTGAAATCCACAACATTAACAAGGAAAGAATTTGTTCATTGGTCAAACACTCGGGTTAAGAATGACTTGATCACACGTATGGTTTTACGCACTGTAGAATGAAAATGGACATAAAATTCCATCTCCTACTCCAGTTGTTGAGACGATCAAATACAGTATACCCCTTAGTTCCATATCTATGGGGCCTTCAACATATTGATCATAAGAAACTACAATCAAAGGAACACAAACAAGAGGAGGTTGGTGGATGAATGTACACATGAAAGAGCGAACGCTTCGCCTGCATATCCATTTGGAAGGAAGAAACTGCTTCAACACATTCATGACAATCTGTTTTCTCGATGACACAATGAATGCTTCTGCTCGCTGTATCCTCGGGGCCTGAGATAAGATCAAGCAGCTAAGATGAACTCGAAACAACAATTCCAAAAGCACCAAGGACGGTACACCATGATCAATACATGAAACAAGTTACTTGTTCATGTTGCGAGCCAACAATTCTGAAAAACAAGCATCGGAAGATGGATTAGTATTACAACGTCATGATTCGAACAATACTGACTACTCGAAATGAGTACATGTTTCCATCATTTCCAATCAAAACACCATTCTTTTTCTCCCAATACAAGAAATCAACCCAACTCTCGCATTCTTATTCAACAATTTCAATCACAGTCTACTCAAGAGTTCTCATACAATACTAATACCAGTTCATCATTCCAATGACTTGAGAACATGGGGAAATCAATACTCATGGTTTTGAGCACATAATCGATCCCTGCGATTCGAAGCGAAAAAGGGTCAATTAATGATTATCTTCGAAGTGGAGAGATACCCATGAAATGAAACATCACCATCAACCCTTATCATACTCCACCAAACATATGTGATTCTAGTTCTGTAGAATGAAATGCAAAAGAGGAGAGTGCCGAAATGGGTCTCACTCACCTGGGATCATTTGATGAAGGAATTTGAAGCAGTTCATGCAGAGGAGATTGAGGAATTCGCAGAAGGAAGGTTGTGGAACGAAGACAATGAAATGAGAGCGGATATCCAATTCATTGCAGCAAATATTGGGTTTTATAGGGTTTTTTTTTTCAATTTCATGTTTTTTCATGATTGCAATTTTTCCTTTGTGTACTTCGCTTTTTTTTTTTTCATGAAAAAAAAAAGGGTAATACATCGGTTGTCAATAAGAAACTGCCGAATGTCGTTGGATGTATTAGATTTGAAATTGATAAGGGGTTAGGGATTCTTTTTTTTTTTTTTTATCGTTGCATAGGAATTCGATTCATTAACCAAATCTGCCCAACTCTTCCTCTTTTCATTCATCATCCCTAACCCCTTCTCCTCAAACCCACCAGATTTCAAGGGTTTATTCACGATCACATCTTCACGTTGTCCACAGTTCCTGTTCGACAACTCAATCGCTTCATCACAAATGCTCAGAGTATTCAACCCTATACTAGCTTCCATCTCATCCAATTTCTGAGGTAGGCAAGTCGAACCACCTCATCCCCAAACCTAACTCCTCCATCTCTAGGTCATCCGTCTGAATCGCCACATTTGTCATCGCTTTCTTCGGTCGTCCTTTCTTTGTCATGGTAGGTTGTTTCCGGCGAGGATCGCCGTCGCCAAAGTGAGCATTTCTCACAACCCTAAATTTTTTTGATTTTATTTTAGAGAATGTCTTATCACATGTTTAATCCTATGATATGTTAGGATATGTGTGATGATGTGATGATCCTATAACTCCAAATCTATCATGGTAACTGACCCATATCATACTAATTTTTGATACCCCCTTCGTCCCAACAAAATTACAACCGAAGAACTTGGTACGATAATTTATGTGTTTGATTTTATGATAAAGATTAATTTGTCCTTTGACTTTTGTTAGTGAGAGGAGTGAGAAAAAGAAAAAGATGAGAAAAAAATAAAGGAATTGACTGATGTGATATAAAGTAAATAGTAGGGATCTTTTGATATTTTTGCAAGGAAAAAGTTTTCAAATAGACTAAGGTTGCAATTTAGTTAGGACGACCCAATTTAAAAAGTGTTGTAATTTTATTGGGACGGAGATAGTATAAAATTGACTAGTAATATTTGTAGAAGAGTTAGGGAACATATACTCTTTCTGACCCATGAAAAATATCACACTTTTTTTAGGTCGTCCCATAATAAATACTCTCTCCGTTCCATATTATATACAACACTTGTTTATTTGGATTGTCTCAAAATATACGCAATACACTTCATTTAATAATCTTTTCACATAAAAGAATATAAAAAACAATCATCATATACTACAGTATATTCATTATCTCCTCTCACATTGTTAGAGTAAACCCCACTTACACTCAAAAAATATGTTTTCTTCATCAAATTGTAAACAAATTCAACACACATGTAAAACCGCGTGTCGAATCAACATATTGCCTATAATATGGAACGGATGGAATATAACGCTTTCTTACATGAAAATATCACACAAAAAATATCAATTCAACTACAATACATCACTAACTTCTCTTACTACTACCATAATAAATCTCACTATCAAAATATATTTAACACACATAAAATTCCGAGTCAAGTTAAACGGCTACGTTTTTCATGGGACGGAGTATATAATTACATGGTTCATTGCAGATCTATTTCTAGCCTGCATATTGTTGTATTTTAACATTCTAATGTGTTCAATGTTTGGTACACCAAAAAAAGAGTAATGCAGTGACAATTGCAACAGCGTTTTGCACACACAAACTCAAAAGAAAACATTCGACAGTTGTATAAGCCTTTTTTTCGAGAAAAAAAAAAAGATTTAAGTACAAAAAGGAAAAATTGCAATCATGAAAAAATTACGAACTTGAAAAAAACCCTATAAAACCCTGTATTGCCGCAATGAATTGGATATCCACACTCACTTCATTGAAGTGCAGTCAGAAGACACTGAAGTAGTGATTGCACTCGGAAGCAACATCGGGGACAGAATAAGCAACTTTAACAAGGCTTTGCGATCATTGAAGGAATCGGGCGTAGACATCACAAGACATGGTTGTTTGTATGAAACAGAGCCAGCAAATGTCACTGATCAGCCGCACTTTCTCAACTCTGCAGTGAGAGGAGTTTCAAAGCTCGGGCCTCGTGAACCATTGAGAGTGCTTAAGAGGATTGAAAAAGAAATGGGTCGAACAGACGGGATACGGTATGGCCCTAGGAGCAAATAACCCCACCATAATCTAAACAAGGAAAAGAAAACTGAGATATAATCACTGCATTTTCAGTAACCCATAAAAAAAAATTGCATGGAATGATCATCCCGTAGGAGTTAATCCTTTTAGTATTAAAAAGTAAACAAAGTTACGATAATGGAAGCAAATATTCTCACGTGGATCGCTACTCACTCATCATTACCGTTCTACTTCATATGATCTCATAATTTAAATCAAAGTCGCTGAAAATGATTAATATAAAAAAAGGTTTTTCAAATGAAGCAGTGGAATACTTTGTTCACACGATTGTTTTCTTATTACAAGGTTTTTAAAATATTTTAACATCCGAAGAATCAGTTTTGCGCCATGATAACAATTGAAGGTACCGACACATTTACAACTTTGATACTACCATACACTATGAGCGGATAGGTAAGACTATGAAGCCTATTGTGTATGGAAACATATCACCCATCATACACAGACAAAGTCCCTTTCAAAAAAACTAAAGAAAATCAAAGAAAGCAAGGAGCTTGAATCACAGAAATCCCAAAACTCATCAGATTTGTTAAACCCACATACATAAATGTAGGTTAAATAGCAATACTATCAAAAAAAACCTAAAACCTAAATTGACCCTAAATCCCTAATCATCTCATTATATTTTCTGTCAAGTGGCAACTCATTTTTTCGCAACGTTGCACACGACAAATCAGATACTACTAAATCATAGCAGTCAGGACATGATCCTACAAAGTAAGCAGTCACCAGAATCTAAAACAGTCGCACTATTGCATTCCACATACCGCCAACAACATTACTATATGCCATTGATAAGAAACACTACATGTAATTATGAAACAATAATCTGGCCACACACACAAATTCCCAAAATACTGCTAACAAAACAAGATCCAAGCTACACACAACAATTCAAACGACCGAAACTTACAAAGTTTCTTTTTTAAATAGAGATGCACTTTACCAAACATACAAAGTTCACCTTTAATTTAACAAAACCATTAAATCCCACAAAAAAAAATCAATAACAAAGAGTATAAAACCCTGAACTCACAGAATCCCATCAAAACCCCTAATTTCCCCCCAAAAATCCCAGCTTTTTTTGGATTACTCACAGACCCAATAGTCAACAAATGCCATCCGCTTCATCCCAACGCAGATCCACATTAATCCCCCAAAACCCATCTAATCAAACTCGTAAAATCACCAGATAACACCAAAAAAGCACCAAAAAGATCTAAACTTTCCCCTTTCGAAATCGAAATTGAATCGAACCACATTAATCTAAGATTGCAGCGATGAGAGGAAAAGCGAATTACCTCCTCGAAAGCAGTGGAATGCAATGGAGATCGAAAGAGGAGAGTATAGCGCTAGAACATGAGGAGCTTGTGAGAGGTGAACTGAGAGATTAGGGTAAATAATGGTGAGAAAAAGGAAAGATTTTGAGCAAGCTAATGATTTGGGAATATTAATAGAAACTTGCACGCTGTATGATTGCGATTTGAATAATGACAATTTTCTTATCAAAAACAGGATAATGAGAATTTTGATTTTGTGGAGTTCAACTTGTTCAAAATAAAATCGGTGTTCGAAAGTGTTCTAGCATCAATAAAAAATATACATATATCATAAAGTAACATTTATTTAAATTATCTTTAATAAAATTAGTTCTTAGTTTTAAGGATAAAGGGCAATATGTAAAGTTTTTGCATGACATGATCTCGATGGTCTCATCTAACTCTTGGGATGACCTAGAATCGATTAAATATATTAGGTAACAATATCAAAATTATATTAAAGTAGTACATCAATAACGAATACGCAGAATAATTGAATTATCGATAAAAATATGAATCTTAAAATAATTGAAACTCACATTCCATATTACAATCAAATTAACGATTTATAATATAATCTTAAACCAACATTTATATCCAAGTTTTTTTAAAATATTCAAAAGATATGCAACTTCATCTTCTTGAACAAGAAATTGATTGTGTAAGAGTCAAACAACTCCAACATAAGATTGCATACAAGCTAATAACCCTTCAAGTAGTGCGGAATAAAGGCTCAATTGTTAGTACCAGGGAACCAGGAACAAGAAACATACAAACTAATATATAATACTTCAACTATCTAATAAAATAAAACCGATATAAGTGCGGAATTCTCTTGTTTCTATTGAGCATATAATAATTAAAATGGTAGAATACGTCTCAAGGATCTCTCCCGATCAAACTCAAGCATGACTGTGCCCCGGACGGCGTAGCCATAGCTTCTCAACTTCAGAAGCCTGAATCCGATCATCAGGGAATGCCAAAATCCAAGGGATCCATTAGCTGATTAGCTCCATATGCGGCTCGAGATACGATGGATGAGTCGCTGTTTTGTCTTTCAACAACTAGCTAAAAGCCTGAGACTCACCAGAATCTAGTCATATTGATCCAACCCAACCATCACAATGGCTACTCTTGGATATAATTCAACTCCATCAATGGATAGCTTGAAACTCGAGGCCGAGGCTAAACACTGCAACGAGATGACCAGCAATACATGCAAATTCCTTTCCCTTTGAGACCTCGATTCAGCAAGAGAACCTGTACGAAGAATTTCCAGCCAAGCAAAATCCTGCTCCACAAAATCCAGAAGAGGTTGAGCAAAGCAAGATGCTGAAGCTAACTTTATAGTGTGACAGACACCTGCTAGCTCCCGACTCCTGAATCGCTGAAACAAATCCTAGGTGAACTCTGACATCCCATATCATTCAACTGTAGCTGTGTCGGGGACTTTTTGTGTGTGTATCTAACGTTGAACACAGTAGAATGTTAAAATACAACAATAGGCAGGGCTAGAAATAGATCTGGAATGAACCATACAATTATATAGTCCATCCATGAAAAATGTAATCATTTGATTTGACACGTGATTTTATATGTGTGTTGAATTCGTTTTGTTAATGAGATTTATTGTAGCAATTGTTAGAGAAATTAGTGGATGTATCGTAGTTAATTTGATATTTGATATTAAAAAACGTTATGTTCCCTACGTCCCATATATCTTATAACGGTTTGATTTGGATTGATTTTTTATATATATGTCGAATTTGATATATTTTAATTAGTACATATTGTAATTTTTTATGACGATGGTGGATTTGATGTGAAATGAGAAAAAAAGAATTGAAAAAGAGGTAGTGGAGTATATTAGGATATTGTGATTATTTTAATAAAAAATATTTTTAAATACGAAAATAAAATAAATATTATAAAATTTATGGAATGACTCAAATTAAATATTGCAAAAATTATAAGACGGATGGAGCATTTTTTGTGAAACTACTTAAAAAAAATTAATATATTTTTCATAGGCCGGAATGAGTATATGTTTCAATTTTAGTATGGGTGAGTTAACGTGATAGATTTTGAGTTATATAATCATCACATCATCACATATATCATAACATATCATAAGATGAAATATATGATAAGACATTCTCTAAAATAAAATCAAAAGAAATTGTGATAACTTGATACAACACGAGCCAAGTGAGTGTGTCTTCACTGTCATAATTTTATAAAAAAACATATATATATATATATATATATATATATAATCTTATTAAATATAGAATATAAGAAAATTATTTTTATATTCTTATATATCGAATCCTCAATCTTACAATTAGAAAAACAAACTTAATATTAAATCAATTTCGCTTAACAATGTCATATCTTGAAAAATAAATTGATTAAAAATACTCAATATAAATTTTCTTTACAAACATAAAAAAACTTATATCTGATCATTTTATCCAATTTACCATACTTAAAATGATTTGCGAGTATTTGACCTCCCACAGGCACTTCTTGGATAAAACCTCTCCTCAGCTTCGTTTTTCTTCCTCGATCTTTCAACTGCTCCAAAACCCTTCCACAGAAATTCAACCAGGGCGCTGCTGCTACCGTTCAAGCTCTCTTCTCCTCATCTTTATTATTCTCAATGTGTTCTCTGTCTTCAACCCACTTTCTTTCACTCCCCAGGTATTGTTTTTTCTTCATTTGAACTGTCATCTTCCCATTTTGTCCCATTCCTGGACTCATGTCCATTCGCATTGAATCCCTGCAAAACTCGGATTTTGATCGATTTACTAGACTCAATTTGGTGCTCTCAAGCAAAAAGATGAAAACTTTAGTTGTGATTGGCAAAGAGGGGGAAAATGGGTTTCTGCCCATTTTCAGTTCCAATGTGTTGTCAGAGTTCAATCGGGTTTGTCTGGTTTGAGGTTTTTGATACCCTTTTACTGTTTGATACTATATTTTTGGGTTTTTGAAATGTATGGCATGTTTATGGAATATGATAATGTTGAAAACAAAAATTGGAGGAGAGATAGTAAACCGGAAACACAAAGGAAATTTGGATAGAAATTGCAGGTGATGGAAAATTGAACTTGAATCTAATTTATATGGAAAACAGAAGGCATACTGAGAATCTTTTTGAGGTTTTTGTTTTATGTTTCTGTTCCTTCAATAAGGAAGACAAATAGCAATGATCAGCAGTATTTTTGTGTTGGATTCTTGATGTTAAAACAAATCCTATCAGTGTAGATTTTGTGTAATGAGAAAATATTGGTGTCGGGCATAGCCTTGGTGATCGGTAGGTGCTGTGTGTCATTGAGGAAGAGTGAAAAGTTGGATGTCACAACAATTTTCTTGGATGTGTATCAGGAAATTGTTTGGTTGAGTGTTTTGTTACTGGATTCATGCAGGTGGAATACTAATTTAAGACATTTCGGGACAGCATATCACATCAAGGTTCTAGACATCGGGTTGCAGAGATGGCGTGTTCCTTCATCCTCCTCTAGGAATCAAGTCATTGTATCTGTTGCTTCGTCTGAAGCAGGTGATGATAAGGGAGCAGTCCCTAAAAGGAAAAGAGGAAGGCCAAGGAAAGAGACAATTGCACCTCAAGAAAGCAACAGTGTAACCCTGGTCAGTGGTGATGCCGTTGGAGTAACAGAGGCTGCTAGTGCTCCGATAAAGAGAGGAAGAGGAAGGCCGAGGAAAGTCTCTCCACAAGCTCAAAGCGATATAGAAAAGAAAGGTATAGATTTTTATGGCTGCTTACATTCTCTTTAAGCCAGAGATCCATATATAGTGCATTAGGTTGCCTAAGAAGGCATATCAAGGACCGGGGAAGACCAACGAGGGGTAACCTGTGTGCAGGTGCACAAATGCTATGCATTGACAATGATCATTTTTTCCAACCCTACAGGCTGAGCTCATCGTTTATGAACCATCTTGAACACATGTTTACTGTTTCATTGTAATTTGAGCCTTGAGTATTAATCGCCGAAATGTCTCCAATTCTGCAGAGGAAGAGAAGATCGAAAAGGAACCGAGGAGAGGAAGGAAGAGTGAGGTTGATGTGAATGGTCAAGGTGATGAAGTGGGGCTAAATAATAGTGCAGGAGTAGGTCAAGGTATCACAACCAAAGCTGCAATGGCTTTGACTTCTGTAGTTGAAGAGGATCTAGGGAAGGCATTAGGTCGCAAAGATTCCGAGGTAGATTCTGTAGCAGTGACCGCTTCAACTTTTATAGATGAAGCAAAAATAGGGAAGGCGGAGAGTAAGGATGCCGAGGTGGACACTGTAGTTGAAGAGGAAATGAAGAAGAAATCAAGTAGGATGAAGAGTAAGACTGAGGATACGAACGTAGACAGTCGTGCAACAAAGGTAGTTCCAAGTAACGGTGAAGGAGCAGATGATGTTGATGATGGCAATGATGATATAACCCTACGGTTTGAGAAGGAAGATGAGGATATCAGTATCACCTATAGTTGGCCTCCTCTTATTTGTTGCTTCGGCGCTGCCCAGCATGCTTTTCTACCATCAGGAAGGCCTGCTAATAGACTGCTAAATTATGAGATCCACAGGAGTATGAAAGATGCACTCTGGGCTCCTGAAAAGTTTTGCAGGGCTCCTGGAGGATCTGCTGGCAGCGTTGCGATAGCTCTTGGAGGCACAGGCGCAAAGGTTGCTTTTATGGGAAAACTTGGAGATGATGATTTTGGCGAAGCCATGTTGTATTACTTGAATGTTAGTAAGGTTCAGACTCGTTCCGTTCGCATTGATAAAAGAAGGCCGACAGGAGTATCACGAATGAAGATTGTTAAAAGAGGCAACTTGAGAATCAGTATGGGAAAACCATGTGCTGAGGATTCGTTGTCGAAGTCAGAGATCAATATTGATGTTTTAAAGGAGGTAAAGCCCCATTGTTATGAACTTGAAGTTCTTTGCACATTCTTGTTTTTCGATTGTATCGTTTTACATGACGTATCAAATACGTGACCTATCTATTACCTTGGGCACTTCTGATTTCAGACTCTTTACATTTGAAGTTCTCGCTTAAGCAAGGCAGATGCCTGACTCTTTAGTTCAGGGTGCTTTACACCTTTACCTACCTGACTTGAAAGATTTGAAGATGTGAAATCGAGATGATCAAAACGAGAACACGTAAAATTAACGTGGGGAAATCCTAGTATCGGGAGAAAAACCTCACAAATCACACCACCACAAACCGTGATGGCGAAGCACTATGAGAAGACCGGAGTACAGAGCGTCTCAGATCGTATTAGATCCCAACTCAAACCCTAGAATTCAATGAGGACGAATAATAATATGGGTGTATTTATAACCCCCATAAAGGCGTATTTTAATAAAACAAATCTCGCAGGTCAAACCCCGAGGCACGGCCGTGTCTACCAGCACGGTCGTGTCACCTTCTTGCATAGCCCCGAAGCACGGCCTGACACGACCGTGCTTGCTCCTGAGAGAAAAAGGTCTTTTCTCTCGAGACACGGGCTCTGTCTGTCCGTGTCAGGCTTGAACTCGTCCTTTCTTCATTGTTTCGGTCTTCCACGATATTATATCATGTTAGATATATCGTTTGGTCACGAAGACATTGCCCTCACACTCCCGCCAGGGGCGTTGTCCTTTGGACCCCTGTCCCCTCACCGTGGAGCGGGACCCCATACTGGATCCGCGTAACGTACGTCTGTCACGAATGTGGAGTAGTTGACAACGTCAACATGGCTACCCTGGTGAAGAAAAAAAAAACCCTTAATCAATTCATATAAAAATAAATAATAATTGCAAAAAGCCAGATTTTGATCTCTAAATCTATATTTTGCAGTATAACTTTGGCGACTGCCGCCATGTGGGTGTAGTTACTTAATAGAAATTACATGGGTACTACCTCTTTGTTTGGCCTGGAAACGGGCTTGATTCTGTGAATGAACAACAACGTATCCCTCCTGGTTTGTGTGAATGAACTTCATAGATTGCTTTAGCCTTTTTCTTTTTCCTTTTTCTATTTTTGAACATTCCTCATTTTTGAAGCAGATTGCTGGTTATAAAAACTGTGTTTACCTTCAATGCAGGCCAAAATGTTCTACTGCAACACCTTTTCATTGCTTGATCAGAACATGAGGAAAACAACAGTACAGGCTCTCAAGATTTCGAAGAAACTTGGAGGGGTCATCTTTTATGATCTAAATCTACCCATGCCACTTTGGCAATCTAGTGACGAAACAAAGGAATTTATACAAGAGGTGTGGGATCTCGCAGATATAATCGAAGTGACTAAGCAGGAACTTGAATTTTTGTGTGGTATCACCCCAATTGAGAAGTTCGATACGGAACACAATGATAAATCTAAATTCGTTCATTATGAACCTGGAGTTTTGGCCCCTCTTTTTCATGAACAACTAAAGATCTTGTTTGTTACAAATGGGACCTCTAAGGTACACTATTATACCAAGGAACATAATGGTTTTGTTCGTGGAATGGAGGATCCACCAATTACGCCGTTCACATGTGATATGTCCGCAGCTGGAGACGGCATCGTTGCAGGTACCACCCTTGCTGGACTTCACCTTTCCTAGATCTAGTTGATTATGCCTTTTGTTTCTTTACTCGCGCTTTGTTGGCTTATTTGAATGCGATATTTTTGTTTCTTTAAGCTTAGTAATTTGCTCTCTAATATAATGCTTCAGAACTTGTTCAAAACTATGCCTGAATTCTGCTGTGAAATTGATGAATAGATAACTTGGCTCCTATGCGACTTCCTTGTAATGGAGGAAAACTCAACCCGAAATCTGCTCCATAGCCGAATCCTACTGCTCCCATGTTGCTCTATGCCCGGCTCAATCCAACCAGAGGGATAAATCATGACTCGATGCTTAGTCTTAATGCTCATGTTCGTCTGTTTATACATAAACTAATCTTCAAGCCATTAATCTCTTATCCCTTCTAAAGTGTCATCATCTGTACTCTATATATCACCTGTCTATCTTATCGTTGAATATTCAAGGCTCTATAAGTTGCCAACAGCCCGCTTGAATGAAAATATACAGGTCTCATGAGAATGCTGGTTTTACAACTCCATCTCATCACCGATAAGGGATATCTAGAACAGTCCATAAAGTATGCAATCAGCTGTGGAGTGACAAGCCAATGGCTTCTTGGACGGAAGCAAGGATTCCCTCCAAAGGAAGGCTTGGAAGAAGAGGTAGCTCCAGATTTAGACGGCATTATATCCTTGACTGAGAAACAGTTCCGCAGGCACCCTGATGCTAAAGTCCCTGACACAGCTACAGTTGAATGATATGGGATGTCAGAGTTCCCCTAGGAGTTGCTTCAGTGATTCAGGAGTCGGGAGCTAGCAGGTGTCTGTCACACTATAAAGTTAGCTTCAGCATCTTGCTTTGCTCAATCTCTTCTGGATTTTGTGGAACAGGATTTTGCTTGGCTGGACATTCTTCGTACAGGTTCTCTCGCTGCATTAAGGTCTCAAAGGGAAAGGAGTTTGCATGTATTGCTGGTCATCTAGGTGCAGTGTTTTAGCCTCGGCCTCGAGTTTCAAGCTATCCATTGATGAAGTTGAATTATATCTAAGAGTAGTCATTGTGATGGTTGGATTTGATAATATGACTGGATTCTGGTGAGTCTCATGCTTTTAGCTTGCTGTTGAAAGACAAAAAAGCGACTCATCCATTGTATCTCGAGCCGCATATGGAGCTAATCAGCTAATGAATCCCTTGGATTTTTGGCATTCGCTGATGATCGGATTCAGGCTTCTGAAGTTGAGAAGTTATGGCTACGCCGTCATGCTTGAGTTTGATCGGGAGAGATCCTTGAGATGTATTCTACCATTTCTATTATTATATGCTCTCAACATTTTGTGAATTAATAGAAGCAAGGGAATTCTGGTACCAGCAATTGAGTCTTTTGTTCCGCACTTGCGAATTGTATAAGTTGATATTCATAACAGTTATTTTATTCGATAGTTGAAGTGTTATTAGTTTGTATGCTTCTTGGTTCTATTAAAATCGTAACAATTTTATTTTAACTTCAAACAGGATGATAAAAAATTACTTTATAAATCTATTGTAAAAGTTGAATGAAAAAAAATCTTATCCCTAATCCACGGTAGATATAGATAGAGGTTCACGCAATGAATTTCTTGTTTATACGTTAAAGTTGGACATAAATGTTGGTTTAAGGCTATATTATGAATCGTCAATTTGATTTTGATATAAAATATGAGTTTCAATTATTTTAAAATTCATATTTCTCATCGATATTGTTACATAATATATTTAATCGATTCTAAATCATCCCAAAAGTCAGACGAGACTATCGAGATCATATCATGCAAACACTTTATACATTGTCCTTTACTCTTAAAATTAAGAATTAACAAGTAACCCAGATAAATATTATTTTATGATATATTTATATTTTTTTATCAACACGAACACTTTCGAACACCTATTTTATTTTGAACAACTTAAACACCACAAAATCAAAATTCTCATTATTTTTTTTATTTATAAGAAAATTCTCATTATTCAAATCGCGATCATACGACGTGCAAGTTTCTATTAATATTCCCAAATCATAATCTTGCTTAAAATCTTTCCTTCTTCTCCCTATTTTTCTAATCTGTCAGTTCACCTCTCACAAGCTCATCACATTCTCGTGCTATACTCTCCTCTTTCAATCTCCATTGCATTCCACTTCTTTTCAAGGAGGTAATTCGCTTTTCCTCTCATCGCTGCAATCTTAGATTAATGTGGTTCGATTCGATTCGATTTCGATTTCCAAATGGGAAAGTTTTGATCTCTTTGGTGCTTTTTTGGTGTTATCTGGTGATTTTTCGAGTTTGATTAGATGTGTTTTGGGGGTTTAATGTGGATCTGTGTTGGGATGAAGCGGATGACATTTGTTGACTATTGGGCCTGTCAGTAATCCAAAAAAAGTTGGGATTTTTGGGGGAAAATTAGGGTTTTTCTTGGGATTCTGTGAGTTCAGGGATTTAAACTCTTTGTTATTGATTTTTTTTTTGGGGATTTAATGGTTTCCTTAAATTAAAGGAATCAACTTTGTATGTTTGGTAAAGTGCATCTCTATTTAAAAAAAGGAACTTTGTATGTTTGGGTCGTTTGAATTGTTGTGTGTAGCTTAGATCTTGTTTTTTTGGCAGTATTTTGGGAATGTGTGTGTGCCCAGCTTATCGTTTCATAATTGCATGTAGTGTTTCCTATGAATCACATATAGTAATGATATGATTAGGCTGCTTACTTTGTAGGATCATGTCCTGACTGCTATGATTAAGTAGTATCTGATTTGTCGTGTGCAACGTGGTGAAAAAATGAGTTGCCACTTGACAGAAAAAATAATGAGATGATTAGGGATTTAGGGTCAATTTAGGTTTTAGGTTTTTTTTTTGATAAAATTGCTATTTAACCTACATTTATGTATGTGGGTTTAACAAATCTAATGAGTTTTGGCATTTCTGTGATTCAAGCTCCTTGCTTTCTTTGATTTTCTTTAGCTTTTGAAAGGGATTTGTTCTGTGTATGATGGGTGATATGTTTCCACACACAATAGCCTTCGTAGTCTTACGTATCCGCTCATAGTGTATGGTAGTATCAAAGTTGTAAATGTGTCGGTACCTTCAATTGTTATCATGGCGCAAAACTGATTCTTCGGATGCTAAAATATTTTAAAAACCTTGTAATAAGAAAACAATTGTGTGAACAAAGTATTCCACTACTTCATTTGAAAAACCTCTTTTTATATATTAATCATTTTCAGTGACTTTGATTTAAATTATGAGATCATATGAAGTAGAACCATAATGATGAGTGAGTAGCGATCCACGTGAGAATATTTTCTTCCATTATCGTAACTTTGTTTTCTTTTTAATACTAAAAGGATTAACTCCCACAGGATGATCATTCCATGCATTTTTTTATGGGTTACTGAAAATGCAGTGATTATATCACAGTTTTCTTTTCCTTGTTTAGATTATGGTGGGGTTATTTGCTCCTTTAGATATTGTTTGAGGAAATTCGTCATTGTATTGCGCCTAGGCTCAATGCTATATATTTTACGACACTTCATAGGTTGCTTGTTATTCTTTTGAAATGTTGTTTCCTACTTACTCCATCTTTTATCTTTTTTTTTTCAAGATGTAATGGTTCTTCTTATGATGTTTTTCATTTCAGAGATGGAAACACAAGCGGACGGAACTTCTATGGATCTTCCTGCTGAATTAGTTGCCAATGCTTTTGTTGAACAATTTTATAAAATGCTTCATGAACACCCG
>JAOVYX010022176.1:0-43839 GCA_035668315.1 Drosera spatulata | reverse complement strand
AGTTTAGGACATTCGTTCCTCCAATGTCCCTTCTGATGACAATAGTGACAAGAGTCGGATTTCTTCGAGGTTTTACTCTTGGATCGGCCTCTGAACTTATCTTGTTGTTTTCGATCCTGTCTTCCTCTGATGAATAGCGCATCATTAGAGCTTGAAGGTCTGGACGATTCCGAAAGCCGATATCTCAGCTGACTACTGATCAAAGACGTTTTAACATCTTCCAGTGACAAAGAATCCCTACTATGAATCATAGTAGTCACAAAGGTCTCATAGCTGCTAAGGAGAGAACACAACAGAATGAACGCAGCCTCTTCATCATCGATTGTGACTCCAACATTTTTCAGACCAACAAGGATTGTCTGAAACTCCGTCAAGTGCTTTTTCAGTGAGGTAGTGGATTCTTTCATTTTGAAAGAATGGAGATGCTGTCTCATGTACAAACGAGAAACAACAGATTTACTCATGTATAAACTGGACAGTTTATCCCAAAGAGCCTTGACAGATTTTTTCTCCAGGACGTTCTGAAGAACGTCGTCAAAAAGACACAATTATAAAGCCGTACGTGCCTTCTTATCCATCTTCATCTTGTCTTCGTCTTTCATTACTGCTGATAACTTATCAACCCCTTTCAGAACCTCCTCGATTCCTTCTTGGGTTAATAGCGCAACGACTTTGACTCTCCAGAGTCCAAAATTATTTGTGCCATCGAATTTTTCCACATCAAACTTCATAGGCGCCATCGCGCTGAATTTTTTTCACGAAAACATTGTTCACGTCGGAAACACTATTCCTGTCGGAGTACTGTTCACCGGAACACTGTGTAAACAGCAACTATATCCGTACACTTTTTACGTACTGTTCACGACACTGTTGAATACTGTTGAACATTGTTCACTTGGGAAAAAAATAATTTTGTGGAAAAAAAATTATACGAAAACTGACCCGCAAAAAATATAACTTAAATCCCAAGATTAACAACGTTCGTTCGTAAACCTATGTGGACGAACCCGGTGTAGGAAATAAGGATTGAAACGTTCCAAACTCTGATACCAGTTTGTTACGAACGGGTCTGTTAATAATATATACAAACAATAATAAGTGCGCAAAAATAAATGAGACAAAGAATTTTACATGGAAACCTTTACGGGTGAAAATCACGGGCGGTCATCGACGACGAAAAATCCACTAATCAAATGAGTAAATACAAAAGAAGAGTTACACTTAAAATATTGATAATCTCACAATAACGAATAGAAATAATAATCTATGAAACAAATCCCTTAAACCCTCAATGTGTTTTTGTGTGTATATATGAATAGTGATTTCTCCCACTCAAATCTCACTTTCCCCCATTCTCTTAGCTTCCTCTCCTTTCTCCCGCCTTCTGCCTCTCAAACACTCTCTTCTTCAGCCTCTTATCCGGCTCTTCCTCTCCCGCAGACTCTCTCTGTCTCTGTTCCTATTTCTCTCCATCAATCCTCTTCTTCTTTTTATAGCAAGAGAGTCATAATCACGAAACAGAGATGTGTGAGTTTCCTCTGCCAGATAAAGACGAAGACGGCTGGATGATGACAAAGGCGACGGCGACTGGTCAAGGGTGATGGCTAGTCAAAGGCGACCGTGAGCTTGAGTCATCATTAACAAGGAGAACCTTGGGACGCCTAGTTCCATCTTGAGACCGGGTAATCATAGTATGAGTACGAATACATGTTGGCTGTGAAAGGCTGGGGTCATCTCTGCCATGAGAATTTGGTGTGGAGAGTGGCGCAGGCACTATGGCTGCATGAGGGTCAGAGGGAATAATAGGTGTTGCCGTTGGAACAGAATCAGAGCCAGCATTAGCATTAGCATCATTAGATGGTGGATGAGCAACACCAACACACTCATGGGACGGTGAGGAAGTTCCTGATGGTGGCTTATGGTGATCGATCGAAGGAGCAGGAGTATTCAACTCCTTCGAAGGCATAGACAGATAACCAAGATACACTCGATTTGAAGGGCGAAGATGAGGAGTGTGTGACAACTCCTTGCTGTGAGTAAAAGGAAAAAGCTGCTCATCGAAAACCACATGTCTTGTTGTATATACACGACCAGTTTGAGGATTGAAGCAGCGATAGCCATGGTGCCGCATGCTGTAGCCAATAAAGATACATTGAGTGCTCCGCAGCTGAAGCTTATGAGAACAGTATGGACGAAGCAATGGATAACAAGCACATCCCAAAACCTTCATATGAGCATAGTCAGGTGGTCGTTGATGGAGTATCTCATAGGGGCTAGTCATCTTTGTAGATCGAGAGGGAAGACGATTAAACTGATAAGTTGCAGTTTGAAATGCATCCACCCATAGGCTCATTGGCAAGGACGAATAGGCGAGAAGAGCCAGCCCAGTTTCAACAACATGCCGATGCTTGCGCTCCACTTGACCAACCCGTTGAGGAGTGTAAGGACAAGCAAGACGATGTGTAATACCATGATCGTGTAAGAAATGTCTGAGTTTACCGTTAACAAATTCTGAGCCGCCATCAGTTTGAACCGCTCGAATGCAAAAATTGAATTGTTTCTCGACTAACGTAACAAAAGCAATAAACGTGGAACAAACTTCACCTTTGGTGAATAAGGGGAATAGCCATGTATATTTGGAAAAATGATCAACAATCAATAAGTAACAACGAAAACCATAAACAGATTGAACGGGAGCAGGACCCCATACATCCATAAATAATAACTCTAACGGGTGCGAGCTGGAAAAATTAGAGCGCGTAAAAGGAAGTTGCTTGCTTCTACCACATTGACACGATGCGCAAATATGGGATATAGTATGAGATAAAGACGGCAAGTTATTGGTGCGAAGAACATGACTAAGAATTGGGTTGGCAGGATGTCCAAGACGATGATGCCAAATTGAAGACGAGACCCGTTCACCGATAAGTGCATGAGGAATAGCAGGCGGACTGGATGCTTTATTTTGTAGGTGGAGCTGATAAAGGCCATCATTTTGAGTTCCTTGAAGAAGAGTGCGCTTTGTGTTTAACTCCTTGCCCACAAAAAGAAAATTGGATGAAACTCAACAACACAAGTGTTATCGTTAGTAAGACGAGAAACAGGTAGCAAGTTTTTAGAAATTTGAGGCACATGAAGAACATTTTGCATTTTGAGCGAGCTATTTAAAAGATGGGAGCCAGCATGTGTAATAGGCAAACCTGTACCATCACCGATCATGACTTGGTCAGGCCCAGAGTAATCAGTATGAAGACTGATGTTTGCAAGATCATTCCTAATGTGATGCGGAGCGCCAGAATCAGGATACCAAGTACTATATTCAGCATTGTAAGCAGCAAGTTACTTGGAGGGCTGACGACCTTGATAAGACAAGTTGAGACGATTATAGCAATCAAGAGCAGAATGGCCAGTCTTGGCGCAAATCTGACATACAATTCGGTTCGGCCGAGAGTCTTGACGAGTTCCATTATGGGAGTTTCTTCCTCTGCCATGACCACGACCACGATTACCGCCATCCATGGGACGAAAATCTGTTCGTGAGTCTGAGCGAGAATTTGCCTTGGGATATTGGCGTGACCTTACAGTATAAGTTGATCCTGTGGTAAGAAGAGCAATTGATGCAGGCTCAGTGGTGACTGGAGCATGAATATGAGAGAGATGCAGTTCTTGATTGAGAAGAAGACTATGAAGATCTTCAATAGACACAGGATCTGGACGGGTCATAATGACAGTGACGAAGCTGTCGTAGTCACTACCAAGACCCCCAAGAATATAAAAGAGCGGGTCACTTTCTGCGATAGCTTGTCCTGCTGCGGCAAGTAAATCTGCTAGAGTTTTGATACGGTTGAGATATTCTGATATAGAAGAATTGCCCTTTTTGATTGTTTGCAGCTCATAACGAATCTGAAGGATCCGTGGTCTGGATTGAGACGAAAAACGACGAGTAGTCCATTCTTCTCGAGACGTCTGTAGACCGACAACATGGGTCATCACTTTCTCATTGAGGGTCGCATTTAGCTAACTTAGGAGGAGTTGATCCCGAAGGATCCAGTTCATTTACTCAGGATTAGGTGTTTCGACAGGCGGATTGCCTTCTGACACAGAAACTGATGCTGGACATGGAAGGGATCCATCAATAAAACCCATTAATCGGGTGGCACGCAGAAGTGGCAAAAATTGTGAACGCCATAGAAGATAATTAGAGCCATCAAGTTTGATGGAAACAAGGTTAGTGACATTTGACAGGGGATTAATCGTCGCAGGCCATGCTTGACTTGAGGTGGGAATGGGTGTGATGTGTTCAGTAGATGTAATTGTTGTGGAAGAAGAGGCAGGTTCAGTGGCCATTGAAGGAGGATCGTGAGAGACGATGGTCGGAGGGTCTGATATCATAAAAGGCTTGGAGTATTTGATTTTGAATCGCACACAGTTCCATTCATAAATAGTTACATATCTAATACAAAGGATCCTTAATTTTAGGATCTTAGAGATTTGATAATCTCTAGACAATATCAATTAACCAAATCAATCATCATAATTTCAGTCTTTTCAAATGTGGTTATCAGTGATGTCTTTTCGATGCCCTGAAACACCCAAAATTTTATTCTCATGAGATCTGATCCACAAACAGTCCTAAACGCGCACTGTTCTTCGGGACAGATCTCTGTAAAACCTCGATCTTCGTGATGAATCCTCCACCGAATCGCAGATCGACTCGATGAATCCTTAATCCACAAACCTCGATCTCGTTCCTTTCTTCATCGTCGACGCTCGATCGATGAATTGACAATCCATAAACTGTGCTCGGAGATCAATTTGATCGATTTCTCGACAACGGCGATGGTTTGTTCCTTCAATTGATGGTCACAATCGCCGAACTCGCTTCGCTTAGTACCCAATGAGTTTTTATATGTGCCATCATTCATAGTTTGGATGGTTCTGATGATAATTCTGGCGGCTGGAAGTGTGTGTTGCGTAATTGAAGATGGCGTTGTCTAGTTGCAATGATGCTTAGCAAATTGGACGATGGTTTTTTTTTTTTTTTTTTTTTATGTTATGAGGATCCTTGCTGTATGCATTGGAGAAGAAAGAACAAATAAAATAAATATCCCCCCTAAAGAAGGAAGGGAAGTATCAAATTAAGGGGCAAATCAGGAAGGATATTGGGACTTTTGTAAAAACGATCATGTGGTAAACAAATAAAAGGTGTACAATCCATTGATGATTACAAAAGAAAAAAAAGCAACTTTCTCATGATTTACATATCAAATTTTGATGATCACAATTCCCGAGTAATAGCTAATTATTTATAAATTGTAGCACATGATCTTATATATATATTGAGTTTCCAAACATTCTGCTTATGTTGTGGCCCGGAGTCATGAACTACCCACCCCTGATTGCTGTCGGTGGTGTATGAAACTTGACCCGAAAGGCCTTCATGGGAGGAGACTGGTGTAGTGTCATTGCAGAATATTGTTCCCCTTTATTTGTGTACGCTGCAACACTGTGGGTGACTGGATGCTGCCGGAGGCTGGTTCATGCCATGTAATGGTGATCGATGAAGTCGTTGACGATTGATTTCTTGCAAGCCATTGTGATCAGCCATGTGGCTACTGGCGGTCGCACGAGCTGCAAGGAGCGCTTCAAGCCATTGATTACCAAATAGGACGATTGGTGACAAAACAAGACTACTTGAACCAAACAAGACTACTATTTTTCTCTCTTAGTTCATGATGGTAACAATTGGGTTGTTCCTACTTTCTACACTCTTCCGATTGCAATAAAATCAAAGGAATAGTTCGTAATTTTGTTGTTATGTCATTGTTATAGGTTACGTTGTTATCTCTTAATATTACTTGGTAAGCCCAAAATTGCTTAAACATCAATTTCTTCATAAGCTCTTGTGTTATAAAAGCCCAAAAACAGTATATTTGGTATAATAGTAGTACTTATTAGTGCTACTGTATTATATACGAAGTTTTCTAGTGACTTCATCAAGATTACATTACACCCCCACACATTTCAATCCTCTTTAAACACTACATCAAGATCATCTGTAAAATATCGGTCCAAGTCCAACATCGTCATTGCTTTTTGACGTTTAATTTTTTCTCATAACGTCATATAAGAAATCGTTTTTTAAGAAGCGATTTTACTGTTTTTAAGAAAATTGTTTTCTGAAAAGACGATTTATAATCAACAAAAATCGCAAATCACTTGAAATCATCTTTTTTTTATGGTAGTAGGCGATTTCTTGTGTCACTTGAATCTATTTTTTTTTTTAAGGTGTGTGTTAAATAACTTAAAATTTTTTGATATTCATCTTATATTATATTTGTTAATCAAGTTGTAACTTTTTTCTGTTATTGTCTAAGTTCTATGTTAATTTTCATAAAAATATTTCCAAAATATAAATTCAGCTCCATTTGTTGATGATAAATCGTCTTTTCAGAAAACGATTTTTGTTGGTGAGAAATCGTCTCCTGATGAAGCGATTTTTTTAAAAACAGTAAATTCGTTTCCTAAGAAAGCGATTACTTCTTTAACGTTGATGAGAAAAATTTGAACGTCAAATAAATACTCCCGTCCAACAACATTCGCATAACACAGGTATCCGACCTGTTTGATTTCATTTTTGTTTTTCGATTTTCGTTTCGTTGAATGATAAAAAATAAATATTTATTTTCGATTTTTATTTCTTAAATGAATCAAACATAAGCACAAAAAAAAATCAAAAAAAAAAAGTTTTTGTTTTGTTTTGTTTTTTTTTTTGGTTTCTGTTGAGGAATGGACATCGTCATTGCCGGCCATAAACTGGAAGAAGCTCTGGAAGCTCAACATACCGCCAGGCATAAAATTCTTCATGTGGAGAGTAATGTCAGGCTGCCTTCCAACTGTAGACAACTTGAGAAGCAGAGGGATAGCCATTACAGAGGGTTGTTCGGGATGCGACGAACAGGGTGAATCTCTACTCCACTGCTTCGTGAGGTGCCCAAAAGCTGAAGCCTTATGGAAGACGAACCCATTTGAATCGGTCCTGTCAAAGCATATATGGCAAGAGAGTCCATAGATAAGCGGTGAATCCACCATACATCACCGTCAAAGCAGCTTTGGACTCAATTAAGGAGCATCATCGAGCCAATTGCCTTCATGCAAGCGGAAAATCTGGGAAGCGAATCAACCCGGAACATACTCATGGGAAGCCGAATCGAAGATGGGAAGCCCCGAAAGACGGAATTTGCAAGATCAACGTTGATGCAGCACTACACCCCCATGGTTTCATTTGTGTGGCAACTATAGCTCGTAATTCGGAAGGAGAGATACTGGGAGAAACAAGGCAGAGGTTTGAGGGATGGAATTGTCCAAGACTGGGAGAAGCAGCTGCAATTCGGGAGGGAATTGAGCTTGGTAGAAGTCTGAATGTGGGGAAAGCCACTTTGGAGTCTGATTGCTCGACTTTGGTGAAGATGGTAAATGAGAGAAGACCTGACTCATTAGACGCAGGAGGAATAACGAAAGACTGTATCTCCTTAATTGATAGTTTTTCAGATTTTAGTTGCTCGAGAGGCGAATACGACTGCGCATTTGTTAGCCAAATTTGGCATGAGGGTCGCCTTAGTGAAAATTGAGTCATGTTTATTTCAAAAAATTATATTTTAATATATCTGTGATAAGAGTAATGAAATCTAAAATTTCATTGAATTCTTTAAAAAATAAATACAATATTTAAAATAAAAAATTATTTTATTTGATAAAATAATTTTGATTGTGATTAATAACTTTATTTTTATGTTATTAATTTTAATTTTTAAAATTTTGAATAATACCAAACAACCTACTCATAACCTAAATCATTTCAAATCCAAAACATCATATAATAATATATTAGTAAAATAACAAAATCTCCAATCACCCTTTTCATCAACTCCGTTCCACACTCTCCACCACGTCGCCGCCGATCTCCGCCCATTCCCCTCACCGGAGACTTAAATCGACGCCGAAAAACCTCACCGGACACCGTCATTTTACGAGTCTCCGATCCGGGGAGTATTCTCATGTTACTGCTAAGAGTCGCGATCTGCTGTTTCGATCGATCTAAGTGCCGGAATCGGGGATCAGCGGGAGAAGATAGTGTGCGCGTTGATTGAGGATCTCGAGATTTTTTGTGTACGAGGAAGTTCTGATCTTCGATTTCTCGCATTTATGTGTGTGTTTGTATGTTTTGGTGACGAGAGATTGGTTGAATTTGATTTTTGTTTAGAGAGTGTGATTTGTTGTCATTGTGATTTGTTTGGAGTTATGGTGATTGATTGTGGGATGATGAGATTTGGAGTTTAAGAGAATTGAGTGTTTTCTAATGATGAGATTGGTTGTGTGTGATCAATGTTGTATAGTGTGAATAGTGAGAACGGTGGTGTTTGTTGAATGGTGAACAGCGAGAAGGTTTGTGGATGGAATGTTCGATGCGAGATTATGAATATATGATAAAATGGAATTATGTGGTGGTAAACAGTGGGTTACTTGATTGCTGTGTACTCAATGGAAGGGCCATAATGTCTGGATGATAGTTACCGGATTCTTTAACCCTCGTATAAGGAGGTCAGTTTCTTGCTCGAGTTGCCTGTGTTAATACGCAAAAGAGAAGGTTCTGAAAGAAAAGCTCTTTGAACGACGAATCTTCTCCTATGGTTATGGTAGTAGTTAGGGCCGAAATAGGTGAACTAAAAGTTTGAATTGGCTGATTCCATACCGGTTTAGGGCTGTGTATTCAATTTCGGGTCTCGTTTTCTCGAGAATCTTTGATATTTCCTTCAAAAGGATTCAAAAACCATATTGCACGAAGGAGTATGTTGTATTATTGGGAATGGTTCGTTCTAGGTACAGTTCCTTTCGCATTTTGCATGGTTGAATTGCAATTATTTGGATGAAATCTGGACTATAGTTATCAATTTCTCTAACCCTCATGGTATTTGGGGACGATGTTGAGTGAGATTCGTATGAAATAGTTGAAGGAAAAGAAATGCTGCCAGTATAGTTCAACGAGCTTGTACTTTCTATTATTCTTGGTAACTATGGGATGATAAGATGGAGAGCTTTAATTTGCATTTATTAAGCTAAGTAGCCTAAGTTGATGGTTGGAGAACATGATAGAAAAGTTATTAGAGCTAAATTGCAGTCTAAGTGTTAATTGTATGGGACCATATGTGTATGTATCCTTGGTTTTCTTTGTATGTGAGAGGGACCTTGTGCAGTCTTTTTGAGTTCTATATTCATCAAACGATATGGTTGTGTATGTTCATGGTCGACTTATCTCCCTTTGTGCTTCTGCAGATTGTTTGTGGCTGTAGGCAGAACTTTTTTGATTGATTTATCAGAGAAGAGGTTGAGAATTTTGACATCTAGATTCAGATGGCTCCGACGAGCAAGGCCGACAGGAAATCAGCAGTAGATGCAGCTGCATGGATGTTCAATGTCGTTACATCAGTAGGGATCATAATTGTCAATAAAACTCTGATGGCTAGATATGGTTTCAGCTTTGGTATGGTGCCTTGCCTTTCATCTTATGAATTGTTTATCATGTGTTAGAGTCTGGTTTAGTCTGTATTGGTATCTGTTTTCCCTGATTTTATTTGTTCTTTCCTTCGGTACAATGTTGATTTCTTGTCACCAAGTTGATTCCAACGCTGTGAGCTTCTCAACTTCTTCATGGCATCTGTTTAGATTCTTGCAGTTCAGGTCTTGATATTGTGATGTGTAGAGGACATACTATGGAAGTATAATGCTTCTGACATATCAGTCCTACAAACAATTTCAGTACATATTGTAGCATACTGCTATAAAATGCCGTTAGTGTTTGTCAAGAATATCTCACCGATACCTCACTTTTTTTGCCCGCTCTTCTAATCATGTATGTGCCTTGTAGGATTGTAATTTTACAATCATATGACTTTTTAAAATACTTTTTACCCTGCCACCTGCAGCTACAACATTGACGGGTATGCATTTTGTGGCAACAACTGTGATGACCGCTGTTCTGAGGTGGTTGGGATATATCCAATCGTCACATCTACCTTGGGGCGATCTACTGAAATTTGTCATAGTCGCAAACTTCTCTATTGTTGGGATGAACATTAGTCTAATGTGGAACTCGGTGGGATTTTATCAGGTATTCCTTTGGCCTTGTACGTGCATCTTAATCTAAATCTATTATTTCTGAATTAACTGTTGTAATCTCTTTGCCAGATAGCCAAATTGTGTATGGTTCCGGTATCATGCCTTTTCGAAATCGTGTTTGACAAAGTTCGCTACTCCAGAGACACTAAGCTCAGCATAGCGGTGGTTTTGATAGGTGTGGGTGTCTGCACTGTTACTGATGTTAGTGTAAATGTAGAAGGTTTCATCGCTGCCTTTATTGCAGTTTGGAGCACTTCCCTGCAGCAGTATGTGAGTTAATCTTTCCTTTAACTTCCAAGTTCATCCATTGTTGTGAAAAATTGTTTGGAAAAATGCACTCTTTTTTTTTTCTTTTTCTTTTTTTTTTTTTTCTGGGTGAGCTTCTAACTGCTGTATTACAGCTCCACTGATTCTTTAAAATCATAGGAGATAGTACTTTGCTGTCATTCCTTTTTCCAAACGGCATGATATCTGGTGATTTTTGCCCAAGAGTTGTCTTGTTCTGGTATAGTTATTGAAAAGAGCAAAAGAGCTTGTACTTTGGTTGCATAATTATGTAAGAGTGTTCTGATCTTGGGATTAAATCACGGTGAAGTAGTATCCTGCTAGAGATGCAGAGGGTCTATTGGCAATGCTAGTCATGTAGCATGGCTTAGGTTTCTTGCAATATATCATCCATATGAGTGATCGAGCTTGCTGGTGCCTGTTTAGATAAAACCGAATACTGGTTGAAGCATGGAGATGATGACAATATTGCCCTCACCTTTTATTTCTTTTCTTTTCCAGTATGTGCAATCTCTTCAAAGGAAATACTCTCTTAGTTCTTTCAACCTGTTGGCGCATACGGCACCTGCGCAAGCTACGAGTCTACTTTTACTTGGCCCTTTTCTTGATTATTGGTTGACCAGCAAGAGAATCGACGCCTTTGACTATCAGCTAGCTTCCGTGGTTAGTTTCCATATTTCTGATCATAGTACGTGAGTTGTTTGTCATTTACTTTTGCAAATTAGATTTACAAGTAGGCTCAATTATCTGCATAGACTGAATAACTTTTAGACGTTCCCCACCATATGAGACTTAAACCATGGAATTTCAGCAGGCCTTGTCCTAGTACGCTCTGCAGAAAATCAGGAACATAGATTTCATTCGCAAAATTTATGTTCTAGATAAATTTTCATTGCAACTACCCAATAGACATGACGAACCTGAATCAACACCCATTGTGTCCTGTGCCTCTCAACCTCAAACTTTCGCTGAACGCTCCAACTAGATGGATTACCTCCGATTTTCCCCTTTTAATTTGCTTACTGCTCAACATTCACTTTGCCTACGTCTTGGTTGCAGTTCTTCATACTCCTTTCATGCACAATCGCCATTGGGACCAACCTCAGCCAGTTCATCTGCATTGGAAGATTCACTGCTGTATCATTTCAAGTACTCGGCCACATGAAGACAATACTTGTTCTGATTCTTGGGTTCATCTTCTTTGGAAAAGAGGGGCTTAATCTTCAAGTCGTCCTGGGCATGATCATTGCTGTGCTGGGCATGATCTGGTACGGCGATGCTTCGTCCAAGCCCGGAGGAAAAGAGCGACGAGGCCATTCTTTGCCCGTCAGTAGACAGCCAAAACACGTATCAGATTCATCGACGGAGCATGATGGAAATGCCTGAGCTTTGCCACAATCTCGTGGACCTGCATGGTTGATGAACTCTTCTAGATGGACAAGATTTTCACACTCAGAGTAGCTGGATACTTACGATGGCTCGTCGCTAGTCCTTTTGTTAGCATGATTATTTATCGTCTATTTTTTGTGTCATTGGTGATCGTCACATTTTGAACCCCGAAAATAGAGATACAAGTAAATAGTTTTAGATTACTGTTACCTTGTTTAGTGTTGAATTTGTCGATCTCCTCAGTTGCTTCATTGCATGATTATTATTTGTGGCAAACATTTATGTTTTAGTCCGTGTTGGCTATTGTCAATGTGACTAATGTACCGAATGATCTTTAGAAGCCACATGGAGGGCGAGAAGGAGTTAATGTACTGCAATCGTATCTGTTTCAAACTGGACATTTGGATTTTGTGTCGTATCTAACAATGGCATATTTTAACAAAAGAACTCATATTTTATCGTCTTGTGTATGTCTCAATCTCAAAATAGCATTTGCTTTTTGTTCTTCTTGTCAATCTGCACTGTATTCAAACACTCCTTTGTAAGGACAAAGTCGAAACGACTTGATATCGGGTTTTATCTCGTAGTAACATGTAATTTGATCAAGATACAAACTAGATCAACTTACGATAAATCAAACGCATCTATATAAACAATAATCTAAATAATTACATTCTAATAAAATTTAAGAATAACAATATGATGAATCAATATGTTTACAATACAAAAATAAACAAGATAATATCGTTAAATATAATATCTAAACAAGAGAGACTGAATTCTATATTTTTCATAATGCATATAATGCATCATGTCTGTTTCCAACAATACATAAACAATAAACCCTGAAAATCCCAATTCATCTCTCCAGTCTCCAATTCTCCCCCTTTCTAAACCCTACTAAAACCCTCACCCCTCTCATCTCCCCTCTTCTCCTCCTCATCAAACCCCATCACATGCCCTTCATCAAACCCCATCAACTCCTCCACCTCCTCCGCCGGCGCCTCAGCCTCCCAAAAATGCCCACACCCACTCCAAACCCTAATTCAAACCGATCCGGATCCATTCTCTCCCGTGTCTTCCCCTTCAAGTTCCACTACATGGGCCTAAACCCTAAACCCTACACCACCCGCCCCCTCCGAACCCGACCCGACACCGAAAAAAGGGTACCCAAGAGCTTGATTGAGGATGAGGAGGAGCTTAGCAACTGGGTCAGTGAGTTGAGGACCGGGTCGTATAAAGCGGGGTTGGTGACTGATGAGGAGGAGGAGGAGGAGAGGAGGGGGACAAAGGGGAGGAAGAGGGAGAGGGAGAGAGGAAAGGGGGAAGGGGATTTGGGGAGTTTGAGGAGAGATGGAAAAAGGGTCAGGTTTGGGGAAGGGAGGGGTGAGTGGTCGAGGAACGACGATGATTTGAGGAGGGATCGAGGGAGGTTTGGACATTCTAGGGGTGAGAGGTCGAGTGATCGTGGGAGAATTCGAGGTGCATTGGATGATGGTGAGGATGAGGGTATTGATGGTGGTAGGAGGGAGTTGAGGAGAGATGGGAGAGGAGGGATGAGAAAAGGGAGAGAAGATGATTTTGGTAGGAAGGGTGCGTTCGGTATGGGGAATTCGAGGCATTCAGGTGGGAAAGAGTCGAGTTTTAGGGGAAGAATCGAATCAGAGGATGATCTGTCAGATGAGGAGGAGGAAGAGGAAGAAAGTGGATGGGGTTCGAGGAGGAAGAAAGGTGGAGGTAAGGAAGGAGGGAGAAAGCTAGAGTTGAGGAGAGGCAGTGATCGTGGAAGAGGGAGGGGTGGTGGGAGAGGGGAGAAGGGGAATGGAAGAGTTGCTCGAGTGGTGTCGGAGGATGAGAGTGATGGCAATGAAGGGAAGCCAGTTTCTAGTTTTATGGATTTGATTGGCGAGGAGGAGAGTGAAGGTGACGATGAGGATGTTGAAGAGGAAGCGGTTGATGAGCTTGAGAATAAGAGCAGAAGTTCTTTGTTTGCCAAAGAAATGGCGGAGGATAGTGCCCTTCCTAGTTCAAAGGGAGAAAGTGATTCTTACCTGAGTGAAACAAGGTCTGTCTGTCTTAACTTTTAATGATTTTATGTGTTTCCTCTATTGTTCAAACTTAACTCGATCATTAATGGGTTTGTCTTAAAGCTTTATCTTGAACATCAAACTAGTAATGATTTAGCCCATGGCGGGGTGAGCCTTTGTTAATCGTCCAAACTAAAAAAGCTCTTAAAAGTTGCTTAAAACGTGTTCTTTCTCTATAGGCCCCCTTTTCGGGAATGAGTAGGGTAGCTTTCTTGTTTGTGGTCAGAAGGTGGTGGTTTTATTTATTGTTTCTTGTAGGTTTGATCAATGTGCTGTCTCACCCTTAACATTGAAGGGTATCAAGGATGCTGGATATGAGAGGATGACTTGGGTTCAGGAGGCAACTCTTCCTGTTATACTTAAAGGTTTGTATTTTTGAAATCTTTGAACCTCGTGTGCTAGAGCAGTCGAACTTAGTTGTAGTCTCATTTAGTTTCTTTACATTCATTACTGGATTATCTAAAGCAGCTATGACGGCATCTGAAGCACCAGGATAAGTCTATGAATTGTAACATTGGCATAGCCATTGGTGTTATGTGATTATTTTGCTATTGTTGGACTATTTAGGGTTAGCTCGTAAGGTTCTGTAAGTTCTCGACTAAAAGACTAAAGTTTGGGACCTATTTACTTTGATTACTAGGGGTTGGGTACCCAAAGGAATTCGTGTTTGAACTGATAATTTTAGCCCTGAGGAAAGACATTTGGTATCCAAAAATACTGAAGGTACCAACTGAATTAGTTGCTGGAAAATCGATGAGGGATTTACAATAGTAATCCTTTCATGATAGTTGGCATTCGCCCTTCAAAGCAGCTTCAACTTGTGGACATGGCCTTGAATAAATGATATCATGAATCGTAGGATTAGTAAGCTGTAGAGCGGGGAAGCTTGTCAGAGTAAAGAAGACTAGTCCCAATCATGGATTCTTGTTTTTTGTATACTCCTTCCGTCCACAAAAGATACAATATATACGTATTTTGTATTATTTTATACGTATAAATACAAGTTTTGTTTTCATATCAAATCACATGTGATCGTCCTGCAACATGTATTAAGTTAAAGTACGCAACTTACATAATCATTGATGTTTCATGATAAATTTATAAAAAACTACGTTTGATCGTCGTTATACGCGTGTCAAATTTTGTATCGACACGCATGCAAAGTCAAAGTGTTGCATCCTTTCCGGGATAGAGGGAGTATTATTTATTGGCACTTCATGTCATGTACGAGCTTCGAAGGAAGCATATTGCTGCACTGTGCTTTTGCACTTCCATTGGCTACCATGAATATAGCTAGGAAGGAAGCATATTGCACTGTGCTTTTGCACTTCCATTGGCTACCATGTATACTAATGTTGAATGGTCTTTGCATCATAGCTCATTGCTATTGTTGTTATTTGTAGGTAAGGATGTGATGGCAAAGGCTAAGACAGGAACTGGAAAAACAGTTGCATTCTTGGTATAATTTTCTCATCGTTTTTTGTCTCAGAGGGAAATGTGGTGCAAGTCAAGGAACAGCCCTTTGTTCATAACTAGCTGACCCTATTCTTTTGTGCAAACCTGCGTCAATTTTTTGTGATTAGTCTGATTACCACAACTAGGTGTCTGAATATGCTTTATCACCAGCTTAGATAGAATTTACCAGGACAGTGTCCAAAGGCGATGGTTTAAGGACTGATTGTTAACCTGACATCAACTCATAGATTTGATGTCAAATTCTAGTCAAGTTAATAATGAGCAAGGGAGGAACTTCAATAAATTCAGACTAGTGGATGGCTAGATGATGAACCTACCTTTCGTACATGTCTTTGAACTAGAAAACTAAATGAGATGATAAGATGACACAATTGTTTATAGGGGATACCACAACCACGTAAGTGGCAGGAAGTCAAATAATAAAAGTAAACAGAATCCCTTATTAGTTACTTTAAACACAAAAAAATATACGGTTTAGTCTCTTTTTCAGGAATGACGAACAACCTCAAGTTTGGAGTCAACTCGTAGTAAATGGATCTTCTTTCCATATTTTAATTGGTTACCACCTTTATGAATCCATCATGGAATGACCTCCGCCAATTCTGTGTTTCAGCTTCCATCCATCGAAGTGGTTGTGAATTCTTCTGCTGTTCATCATGCTGATAAGCGATCACCTATTCTTGTGGTTGTTATATGTCCAACAAGAGAGCTCGCCACTCAAGCTGCTGTGGAAGCTAACAAGCTTCTTAAATATCATCCTTCTATTGGTGTCCAAGTTGTGATGGGAGGTACCAGTCTTGGTATGGAGCAAAAACGCATTCAGAATAATCCTTGCCAGGTGAGCTGCTCTCTTGATTAATATATGACTGAAATTTCTAAAGATATCCCTTAAGATGATGTATATCTGTGCATTTTCTAGCGTTTTTATGTGGACTATGATGTGAGATTTTGGAGATTCTAAGCTGGTATGATCTTGAATAACAGATTCTTGTTGCCACACCTGGAAGGCTTAAAGATCACCTTCAGAACACCTCAGGTTTTGCTACGCGGGCTATGGGAGTCAAAGTCCTTGTACTTGATGAAGCTGATCGTTTGTTAGACATGGGTTTTAGGAAGGACCTTGAACGCATCATTGCGGCACTTCCTAAACAACGACAGACACTCCTATTTTCTGCGACTATACCAGAAGATGTTTGTTTCCTGATCTTTTGCCACAATTCTTTCTTATAAACGTCAGAAATCTTGGGACGCTTGTAAATCAACCTTTGGTTTGCAGGTGCAGCGAATTTGCCACATGGCTTTGAAAACGGATCATGAGTTCATCAATACTGTACAGAAAGGCAGTGAAGATACACACTCACAGGTGCTTTTTTTATTTTTCTTTTTTCATGCATCACTTCCAAAGTATACATCTGAGGTAAGTCGCTTAGTGATAAGCCGTTCTCCTCCTAAATATGAGGTTAGGGATTCGAAACCTCAACGGAGACAGTCTCTCTATTTGTCAAAAGAGGGGTAAGGTGTGTGTACATTACTCTTTTATGCAGAGCTGTCCTCCCCCACACCCTATTCTTGACGGGATTTATGTGGGATATTTTTCTTTCTTTCTTTCTTTTTTTACTTCCAGAGTATCTGACATTTTTTGAGTTTTCAGGTAAGACAGATGCATGTAGCTGCTCCAATGGAAAAGCATTTTCCACTAATCTATTTCATGCTGAAGGAGCATATTGCAGATGATGTGAATTATAAGGTACATTCTGCAATGTTGCCCACTATTCTCGTTATGTCAACTGGAATTGTGCTATTATTCTATTCTCGTTGTGACCTGCTTTTGGTCTATGTTGCTCATATGTGATGGAAGAGCATTAATCATTCAAAATTTTGAAAGATATATGAGCTAATTTTAAATGTAGAAATTTGTGTATGCTAACAAAGCTCTTATTTGATTAACTTTCTGGATAGCTGTCAACCTTTCAACCAACGGTTCATGCAAAACCTAACTCCGACCTATGAATTTATGGATATGCAAATTCATTTTGCTGTATATTACCTTGTGTCTGCAGGTCATTGTATTCTGCAGCACTGCCATGGTCACGAGACTTCTCGCTAGTCTTCTTGGCGAGCTAAACTTGAATGTCCGTGAGATCCATTCTAGGAAACCACAGGGATACAGAACCCGAGTTTCTGACGAATTCCGCAAATCAAAGGGTCTCATCCTTGTGACCTCTGACGTATCAGCTCGTGGGGTTGATTATCCAGATGTCACACTTGTTATACAGGTAAATAAAAAAATTAAAAAAAAATTCACGATGATGCTTCATAGGAAAGTTAAACTCAAAGGACTTATGAATGATAATTCGGTCAGACAAGTCTCGACAGTCTAGTATTGATGGTGTAGCGGATTCATATGTTCGGTTCTCCTTTTAATGATTCCATTGTTATCGGTATTGCTGCATTTGCAGTTGGGGGTGCCCTCTGATAGAGAGCAATATATACATCGATTGGGTAGAACGGGACGGAAAGGTAAAGAAGGCCAAGGGATTTTGCTACTAGCACCTTGGGAGGAATCCTTTTTATCTTCCATCAAAGATTTGTCAATAACAAAGGCACCTGTTCCATCCATTGATCCAGATGTGACGAAGCAAGTAAGATTTCTCATTCTCATACAAAGTAGTTATAGCTCTCTTTGATTTTGCGAACCTATTCGAGGGATCCCCTCTACAGAGGTTCATTTGGCGGGTTTGGGCCTAATATTGTTATAGCTTAGCTTGCCTCGTCGCATAGACCCTTGAAGATTAAAGCATTGGCGAAGTTAGATTCCTCTCAAGTGTGTGCCTAATATATACTGGACATTTTTTTTCTAATATGTTTTTCTTTCAGAATCAGTAACCGATCCTTTCTTTTTTGGATCCTAATTCAATCAATTCGAAAGATAAATGCAATAGCTAAATGATGATGAGCAATATCAGTTAACCAGAGTGATTTGTTCCAAACAGGTTGAACGGGCACTTGCCAAAGTGGACATGAAGGAAAAAGAAAGGGCATACCAGGCATGGCTCGGCTACTACAATTCGAGCAAGGTTGTAGGGCGGGACAAATACCGCCTTGTGGAGCTTGCAAATGAGTTCAGTCAATGCATGGGGCTCGACACTCCTCCCGCTGTTCCTAAGCAAATCCTTGGGAAAATGGGACTTAAAAACATCCCTGGTTTGCGGGGCAAGTAGACCCTAGACATCTTAGACGGGGTTTTAAATTTATTCTCCAACCTGATAACTTTTCATGCATAAGTGAACTGTTAGACCGAAGACAAATGTTAAGCTTCAAGGATCTCAATTCCAACAGGATCAGAGCTCAATTTTGACAACGGATGTGTTTTTCATATTAATATTTATAATCCTCTCCTTGATTACTGGAGTCTAGAGGGGATTCAATCAAAAAGTGGCTAAATTTTTTGCTTCTGATGCACTGCGAATTATATAGATTTCAGTTCAGGCGCTGCTATATCCCAAGGACAGTAGATTGGAGCAAGTCTTGGTTCCTTCACAACTCTATCATTGAAATCTTTGGTCGATCTGAAAGCCGTAATGATAATGTTTAACACAAGCACAACAAACTCCCTGCTATCATGATAACGTTAAACATGAGCACAGAATCACTCAAGGCACAACAAACTCCCTGCTATCATCTGGTCCGACGATCGTCGTCATCAGCCGAATGTTTGATTCTTTTTAAGCCGTGATAGATCAAGAACTCAGAACTCAGTTGGATCGGCTCTACACAAAACCAAGGTAGATATCGGGTGAAGTTACCATACAATGAATTCAAACATTGGACTGTGAAGTTACTAATGCTCTATTTCTTCAACGATGCTACACTGTTTTGGCATTAGCCACTAGTATCTAGTAACTGTTCTGGTACACATCGACCTTCTTTAACTTCTGGAAAAGGGAAACGAAAACTAGTACACTTCTAGCGAGTTACAAAGTACCAAATCCTGCTAGAAACTTCACCCACCTTCTTCGTCTAACCATTTCCTGACTTTCGAAAGGGAGCATGCATTAGGAAATCGATTCTTGATGGACAAATGTTTGTGTCACACTACAACATGATCCGCATGATCCGCACGCCTTAGCACCAATTGAAGCCACCCTTTCCCTCAACTCGACTAGAGAAGAAAAGTGAGCCTTTAAGACTCCCACCACCACCCTCGGCAGGGAATTTTGTGGCGGGTGATCTTCTTAATCACGGGCTCCTTGTAGCCAAAACAAGGAGGGGAATCTCATAGCATCACAATTGGACTTTCCCAGGTGACAGTAACAGTCCGTCTGATATCATGAACTCAAAATCCATGGAGTCATGAACAAGGCAAGGATCATCACATAACTCAGATGATTCAAGCAATGACACCGGCAAGTTGTCCACAAAAGTGTGACAAAATCATTTATAGATCTAAGCACGGCCACAAACAGGTCAAACATCGAGTTCAGTGGCCTTAGTTACCTCGGAAGATGAGGCGAAGATGGTTGTTCTGGCGAAGCAAGATGAACATGATCCGCGTGAAACCTTGGTTCCTCGAATGCTCCCCTTATTCCGGTACCTTGAACTAGTTGAGCTCCCTCATTCATCCCTGGCCCCATTAAACCAACGGGGCCGAGAGATCCGAACTCAAGCTGCTCTCCTGTTGTTGCACCGTAACTTTGGTTTTGCTCGTACTGATAGAACATGACAACTGAGGGAACAGCAGGCCCATTTGAAGTCACTCCACTTTGATTCATTCCAGGGAGTTGATACATGCCATACGCCACATTGGTAGAAGCAGCCTGAGAGGAGTTGGGTCGTATTGGGCCATTCTGAGCACGGTAAGATGGTACCGCTTCATTTCTACTAGAGCCCCACGGCCTATCAGATCGAGTTTCATTTGGTGCCAATCTGTCGACCCTTGAGCTTGACTTGTCAGTCTGGCTTCGATTATGGCTATGACCAGCAACTCGAGACTTGGGATTGGATGTCCAGCTCCCTTCTCTGTCAACATAGTGCTCGTTTCTGTCATAATTATAATTGTTCCTCCTCGTCCCTGAAGAATGTCGTTCCCAAGCAGACGCCTTCTGGTAAACAAAATACAAGATCAAATAACAGCCAGATCTGACGGCAACAATAATACTAGTACATACTGGCCAGCAGCATGAAACGAATACTATATGCTAGTTTTCTCAGATCTTGCGAAATAGTACAATTTTAGAATGTATTACCGGGTTGGGCAGATAAGTGCCAGTCCCACTGCGATATCTAGGCAGTTCATCAGCATATCGTTGGTAAACACTGCTCGGTCTATTCGGCACAGATGGCACAGGAGCAACAGGTACAACACGAGGACCATAGCTCATCATCCGAGAAAGCACATTCATGTTACTTGTCGTTGCGAACGGTCTCCCAGGACCATCCCATGGAACTCGGCCCTGTAAATACATAGGAGGCGGCACAACAACTGGTGATTGATAAACCACTTGTCCTTGAAATCTTGTGTTCTGGCAAAATCGACCATACTGTAAATTTTGCCAATGGCTGTGAAAATCACTGTTGAGAATATCACGCTTTGGCTCCCTCGACGGCTCAGCCATGGAACTCCTCATCAACCTTGAGGCAGTGCTTGAAATCTCTGGATCTTCATGCACCTCACGAGAATCATAAATTTGATATGAACGGTCATTATCCTGGCCATCCTCCTCGATAACACGACCATGTGTTTGTGACGTATCGGAGTTAGAAGTCCCGTGAGGGAAATTGTAAACAGGAAGCATCGTAAGAAAGGGTACTGGTGGTCCAGCAGGATAAAATGTTAATGGAACACTCCCAGAATTATTATTCATCTGTCGTGATCCAGGACCCAAAAGTATAGGTGCAATGGGTAATGATGAATCAGATCCGCTGGTCTCAGTTGCTTCAAAAGCATTTATATGGTGCCTTGAAACATGCAGAGAAGCAGCTGTTTCTGCGCCGGATACCGGGCTCCAATCTCCATTGTCATCATCAGCCTCGAAAGCAGCACGATCAGAGATGCTTACCGCTTTCCCGTGTGCCGAAGATGATGAAGGAGAAGCCGCTGACTTTCTCCCACGTTTTTCGCGTGTCGTCTTGGATGCTTTAGCAGATGATCCATCCCAGGAACTCTCAGAGGAGCCCCTACTTCTCATTGAACCAGCCTGAGAAGCAGAAGATGATCTTGCATAGCCAGCGAGGTTGCTGCTATCATCTAAATAATTATCCATTATTCTGCTGCTATGCTGGTAACTTTCTGGATTTTCCTCCCTCACGAGACCTCTTCGCTCTTTAGCGAGCTTCTGTTGAGCTCTCAATCTACTGCCAGAAGTTGAGGGCCACTGATCTTCTGAGCTCAACCTCTCCATATTTCTATCAGCAAGACTAAAAGTTCCATTAGCATACCTGTCTTGTTCAGGCCAAAAATCACCATCAGCCTCCGCAAATGCCATTTCTGCAGAGCCCACGTCCTCATTTTCACGCTCAACCACATCTTCAGAATTTGATGACAATCTGGTTCCTGTGAAATACGGAGCACCAAGGGGCGACTGAATCATACCATGCGGAAACTGCATGTTTGATGCCCACGAAGGGCTGATCAAGGGAAAATTTGCAGGCACCATTCCAGCCATACTTCTCTGAGGATACCCTAAAGAAGCCATCAGAGACGGGGAGATCGCCATGGGTACTTGCATATTAGCGAAATTCATTGGACCAGGAACCTGCCCACCAAAATTCTGCAAAGAAGCAGCCATCATATTGACTCGATCTTGCTCTTCCTGATGCATAGCTTCCGGATCAGCTTGCACGTTTTCCTCAATCATGGTATTAACTTCAGCCCCATCAGTATAACTACCAGGGCTGCTGTTAGAACCCAAAGAGGCATCAAATGTCTCACCATGGCCTGAAATTTCAGATACCAAATTCTTTCTCCTGTTGTTCTCTGTCCTAGTCAAAGTAGCCTGGGTCTTCCCACTGTCAGCAGGTTTGCTTAGCCTACCACGGGAAGAGGTTTCATTATAGGTGTCCGTCAGCTCTGGACTTGACCTTGTCCTTGCAAAAAGGTACTTCCCCTGGAGATGATTCACTCCCTGATCAAATTTCGACCTTGTTTGATCTCTACCCACAGGAGCAGCCTGATTGGATTTGCTTTTCTCGGCTTGCTTTGATACCCTTGAGGCAACCATGTTGCCATGAGTGTTCTGGTTTTGCATGGCAAAGGCAGCAGCAACATCACCCATCTTGGACGTGCTTTCCTGGGAGAGCCTAGCACGCTGAGTGGGAGGGTCCCGTAAGCTACTCGAGCCATCAGTAACAACTTCCTTAGCCGATGAATTACCACTCATTTTTTTGCTATACGAAGTGTTTCCGAGAACATTTGATCCCTGCAAATGATCCAGACTAGATGGTCCCTGGCTCAGGGAGATACTTGGTGCATCTGGGCGATTGCCGCTACCATGTCTGTCCCATGTGTTCATAAAGAACTGGTTTAGCTCAGAACCAATATCTTCTTCAGGACAATCAAGTAGTCCGGCGAGCCTTTTCGCCCCGAAGGCAAACGCACTGCGTATTCTGAAAAAGTTTCCTGAACAAACATGTGCAACAATAAATCAACTACAGGAAGAAAATGTTTGTCAAACAATCAATAATAAATGGTTCATATCAATTACAAATTCATGCATATATATGCTGTCATGTAGATCCCAAAGTTCTTAATTCCATTTACACCTCTTGCTATTTGCTACCATTCACATCAAGCAGATCATTCTGTTCGCATGGTCTATTAATGTACTCAAAAAAAGAATCAAACTTTAAATGTAAAGAAGCATACAGTTCTTTTCCGATGAAGCTGTATTACCTTTACTGACACTTCTTCCGAGATTGTTGTTCACACGCAGAGGATCTATTACATTGAAATGCTTGGAAATGAAGGGTGTCCCCTGCCCCTGATTCTCTTGGCCATCAGGAGAAACAGCATATTGGAAACGGGATAGATTCACCAAATACTGGCTGAGGATCAGCTCTCCACAGTCCTTACGAGGAGGCTCCGCTGTTGGTAGTTGCCCATAAAAAAGCAAATTAGATCAACCAAGTATACCCTATAGACCTATACCTTAACAGGTTAGTGTGGCTACTACAACCGCCAACAAATTCAAAAGTAGAAAAAATTAAAAAATATATAATAATAATACAAATTTAGGATGATATAGATTTTTAAAGGGCAAAGGCTTCTGACAGCTTATTGGTTGTTGCATCCACTTTTTGCCATATTCCAGAAATATGTTGCCATAACCCAGAAATATGTTGCCATAACCCAGAAATATGTTGGATATTTGCTGTTGAATCATCAGAGTCCATGATTTATAATAGACCAAAAGAATGATAGCCTCACAAACCTGTTACATCAGGGAGTGACCTGATGGGGACGGGTCCCCATAAGCTCAAACAGAAGTTGTCCCAGTCAAAGTTGCTAAAGAACTCAAGAAACCGGTACAGAACCTGCAGGTGCAAACAACAAGAGTTAGACATAAAGGGCATATAAGCATGGCAAACAAAGGAAATCAGTATCATCGCACACCTCGAGTGGGCCAGCAAATGTATTGTTGAATATGTGGAAAATGTAAAGAACCAAAGTCTCCAGAGCATAAGTTGAAATAAGACCATGATGAGCACCCAATATACGACTCTCATAGTAACACCACGCCTTGATCAAGATAATGCTACGCTTGAATAAATGATTTTGATTTATCAGGCCATCAACCTGCAGCAGACATTGATTTTGTCTTAGTCTTAGCACAGAAATGTGAAATCCAGAATAGCGCAGAATCAGGATGAAAATGAACCTCCTCAAGGAAGCAAAGGGTGCATAATCCACCGAGTTGATTAAATGATATGTCCACGACAATATTTTCCACAAGACACTTAATGATCTTCACCTGCAACAAAAAATAGGTAAATGATGATTACATACTAAAAAGAAAAAACATTCATACCAGATTTCCTTACACTAGAAAGGCTTACCATCTATCATACACCAGTGGATAGATGGAAACAATTTGGTGACAGTCAATTCATGTTTGACACACTTTGAAGTGTTTTAGATGCTAAAAAGGAAACATATTAATATCCAAGTGTTCAAATGCAGATACATCTTGTTCACATATATTTTATCAACATTAAAAACAATTCACTGAAATTGATATTGAAATCCGATTAATCTAATAAATCACCCATGTAAACCAATACTCACTATTCCATTGTGAACACTCAAGTAATGAGAACAATTTAACAACCTCACATATACTAAGCTCCTGGTACATCAGCTCGCATGCTGACTATATCAAGCCAAAGCATCAAAGAAAGATAAACACAAATCAACAAACATCAGGAGTGAACATAAACGTTAAAATATTGATTTATAATCCAATAACAATGACAACTTGGATCCAATTGTTAAACAAGAAGAGGAAACCAAAAAACATCACACAAAGAAGGAAAATTAAACAAGAAAATCTCAGATATAGGGGGATCATCAAGGTCAGTCAGAAAGACACACTTCTGCCTGAATATATTGGACCTCCTTGACATGAAATTCAGCACTCTCGTTCTTCTCCTCACTCTCCAGCATATCGCGGACCAGACTGGCCCATGTCTCCTTGAGAGTTTGATTCTCACATAAGGTGGTCACGTCAATGTCCCCATCCGGTAAGTATGTCTTCAGAGGAACAGAACCAAAAGTGCATACCTGCAAGGAGCTATACTCATTTAGTATGGAATATAGATACAAAGTACAGCAACTATAACTGTACTAGCAATAGAAAGATTATACGTCCAAGCGCCTAATGCAAACAGCAGGTAAGTCATTTGTACCATCCACCATCTTCCATTGTTGACAAATTATTCGTGTGATTAATTTTCTCTTCAGTTGTTACTTTGTGTATCCACCTTAGCATTCTCAACTAAATCAGTAAAACTATATGCCAAATGACCCACTAACTAAATCAGTGAAGAAACCAGATTGCACAATTTTTATTTTTATTTTTGTCGAAGCAGTGAGGAGTCTAAAAAAAGATTGTTGTCAGATAGTAGATACAATAATAACAGTTTACACACGGTCATCAAGAGCCAACGCACAACCCACTTAACTATTTTCCTTCCCAAACACTATGACCGTTCATTCGTCGTAGGCCACCAATGACTCTAACATACTTATTCCTTTCATACAAGTCGTCTGATCTGAATAGCAATCTTCCAAGGATAAAAAAACATAATTGACATACTGGTAAAAACCGAATCGCAAAAGTGGTTTCCACAGCAGGTGTCCCACCAAATCTCTGTGCACCACATAGACACAAGCATCAAGTGACATTTCGAAGGGAGCCAGATACGATTAACTTAGTTTGTGAACTACCTATGACCCTTGCTCCAGGTTCAAACTCCAAACTCAATGACTAATTAAATTTGTGATGATCAGCAACTACCAATGGCCTAGATGAGTCCATTTATAGCCGTTAAGTACAATGTAGAACGAACCAATTCCCTTTTGTGCAAGCAAAAAAGATAATGTGATAATCTACCATGTGTTAACTGGACATCTTCATCACACCACATTTCTTTATCTAAGCGTATGGTATGAGACTTATGCATCGCAACATCAGGGTAGATCATACATTTGACTTGACTATGAACTAAAAGACTTATCCAGTCCAACTCATCAATTGAAGCTTAGCACACAGACAGAAACCAAACAATACCAAATTTTATCTAAACCGAAGTAAAATCACCTTACAAGGGAAGCATTTCATGATAAGCCGCTGCACATAATCAGCAACAGCATTTCGTCGCTCTTCTGATGGCTGATTAGGTTGAATGCAGGCAATCAGATCCGCAGTCTTCTTCTCTGCCTGTAACCATCTATCAGCATCAAGGTCACGAATCACGGAACCGGATACACCTGGCAGAAGGCCATTCGGTATGACCTCGCTCCGTCGAACCCAATCCTCATGTTCGCCCATGCAAGTAAATTCCCTAACTCAACCAACACTTTCACCTAATGCTAAATCTCCAAGCTTCCCCAAACTCACACAAAACAAGCCCAGTTCAAAACTTCAAAGCTATCCCTCAAACTTCTTCCTCTTTCAAGAGCTCTAAGACAACAAACTAGACTGTGGTATGCTCAAACTGTAAAATCTCCACAAAATCCCCCAAACTAAGAGAAACCCAGAAGCAACAAGTACTTTGCTTCTACAATTACCTAACTCCATCGCGATATCGCTAACCCAATAAAAACCCTTGGTCGTGATCATCAAAAAACCCTAAAAATCATACCTTTTCTACCAGATTACAGTACCCAGATGACAAATCGACCCTACCAGATAGGGTTACACAAAACCCTAACAGCAAATTGATTGAAAAATCGAAAGTGGGTATCAAACCAATGCAAAGGAATCCCCAACAGAACCCGCAAAAAATACACGATTAGGTCACAAAATGGGGGCAAAATCAAATGGGTAAATTACAACACCCTTCAATCAAAAAGGGAATATGAAGCAGAGCCCACAATTGATTAGAAAAAATAGGATGAAATTGTGAAAGGTATTCCGGAATCTGATGATTTTGGGGTTGCGGAGATTTGATGAAAGTCGAGGGTTTTGAAAAAAATTACACGAAAAAAGATGGAATCTGACGATGAAGGGAAATGGTGGAAGGAGAAGAGAACAAGTTTCAACCATCAACGGGCCAAATAGACCTAACTTGCAAACTTAAAAGGGTTTGTGAAATTTTTGGTCCATTGTTGGAAATGATTGCTTGTATGTTTTGAATTGTTCATGGCCAGCAGCGTGACTATGAAAATGGTTTCATGGTAGAAGTCTGTTATTTCTGCTCTAAGTTTTATATTTTTGATAGTGATATCGGTTTCGTATTTATCGATTAAACACGATAAATCTATTATAAATGTATATTATGTTAAAGTATGAATTTTTTTTAGTTAATTGGGTCTATATGGTTTCATTTGTTAACGAAATGAAATTAATTAGCCCAGATAAAACGTAAGTTTTTTTGGATGGTATTCTTCTTAACTGAATATACTATGACATATTATAGTTTTCAGTTTGGTCATAAGTGTCTTGGTCATTCATGGGTTCACCGATCAAACCTTCTGTCATATTTATATCTCAATATAACATAAACAAATCACATATTCCTATCTCTTTCCCATTCATATTTATAGTTTGTTTTATTTCAATCATTCATTTTCTTAACGATTCTAAAATGTGTTTGAATGATGTACTAACTTTCAAGTATCCTAATTCGAAGATATATTTTTGTTATCTTTCTAGACATATACTCATGACTTGTGAATGTTAGCATCATACAACCAAAAGCAAGTTCAATGGACATAAATAGGATGCTATTGTTATACTGTTCTCCACGGACTAGACTAATAGTCAGCACTCACCTTTTTTTATTGGATCGCACATACCACTCATAGTACAGGGTAAGAAACATAGTTAGAGACTTTTTTCAATAAATACATAATCTGAAGTATAATTAATGTTTCATGATGAATTAAAGAAACTTGGTTCATGAAAAAAAAAACATGTAACTTAGTTCATCATCTCATTTTTATGTTATATATCATTAAATGTTATAATTATGAGATGTAAAGATCATTGGTTTTTTGCAAAAGATTAAAATACATGAGACATCAAGGTTCGGGTTGGGCTAAAGCCGAGGAACACCATGGGCTGGCTCTGGATGTGAGCAGTGAGGGGAAATGAGGGGATATGTATCCGGTGTCAATTCTTTGGGAAATGCAAAGTCTAAGCAACTCAAGGTTGTTAATAATGCAGCAACAAATAATTGTATAGCGTACACGATATGGAAAAATAAGAAAGATTACACGATCTTGTTAACTATGAACATCAGCCAGAACTTCCTGTTGACGGAGCAAGAATTATACTCCAACTTATATACGAAGCTTGGCAGTCAGATGCCTTTATGCTAGCGGAGACCAGAAGCTGCTCCGTCACTTTTCAACACCTGATCTTCGACTTACCAGTTACTCAACACCTGAGTCAACTGACAGCTTCCTCGACCCGTCATTGGAGCATGCTACCGCTTCCATATGTGGCAAGAAAAAAGTATCATAAGCTCTATCTAACACTGTATTCACTCTCCCAAGCTGCTGAATCTTTTCGGAATAAACTGCTTATGCACTTTTGAGCAGTCTAGCAACAGCAGCTTTATATTCCTCAGGATGCTGGTGATAATGCCCTACAAGCAGTCAATATGCATCTCAGGATCCGAATAAACACGAGTTTAAAGAGAAAGTCATGACAATGCGGATGATACCAATGTGAGTAATTGCAGTGCAGGAGCAGACCTACATGAGGCGAGCTATTCCACTTCAGAAGTCTAACATCACCCCCCAAGTTCCTCCAGCCGCTGAGCAAAATTGTGAACAACTTGACGGGAAGCAAGATTATCAACCTCGGAGCATAAAATGAGTTATGGGACTCTCATGCTCTGCAGGAAAAAGCATAACTGAATTACAGACAAGCGGAGGCAATGGAAAGGAATTAGGAGGCACCGCTGAGCTGTTATGCTACAAACAACAGAAGAATACAGAGTCTGCCAACACTAAGCGCGCATTGATTCAAAACTGCTGCAAAATAAATCATCCAGCCCCGCAAAAAAGCCATCTGTAACCCATTTGACTAGTTTTGGGGGATGGGATGTTGGAAGAACAGACAGGAGAAATGAAGTGCTGAGATCAGAGGTAAAATCAACAGGACATCATCATAGATGAACCCTGGAGTACAGTCTCTGACTAGCCGATAATCCTTCACGTGAACAAGAAAGAAACAGAATCACCAAAATGCTTACCCATCAGTGATGAGACAACTTAGTCCCATGATGGTTCAAGTAAGATGTGTGCTGGAGTTTCTCCTCCTGGACAATCCTTTTAACAAAAACATATTAGTGAGATACACAACTGGAGCAGATACATAGTCACTTTGTCAAGTAATTTTTTTATAAAAAAAGAAACAGAAATAACAAAAATAAATAAACAAAGTAAAAAGGGGAAATCAACAAAGGGGTAAGGCGACACAAATGGCCTGCAAGATACCTGGATAACCTAATACATGCAAGTTTTAGGACTTTCGCGGAAAGAATGAAAGACAACAGTCCTTCAAATGAAATGATATATTCACAAATATTTCTATTACCAAGAAATTCACCCAACTTGTCCAAGTAACAGAATAATGTTGTTGGTTTCAACTACTAAAACACTAACCTTATCAAGCTCATTGAGAACATCCTGGGACAATGATGTCGCCCGATATGAAGAAAATATACATAAAATACTACTGTTATGCAGCTTCATTTATAACTCTCAAGAATAGTGAAAAGAGTGAAGACACGACATCGAAAGAAGAGCAATGTGCAATACCTTAATTTACATGGAAAATCCAAGTATCAAAAGAAAAACCCACAACACTTATGTGAAGAAAAGATATAGGAGGTGCAACAGCTATAACTTGTTACAATGAGAATACGCTCTCAAAGGAGTACATATAATAGGCAAACCCTAATCTCCTATCATGAGCCAAATCCAATTCACATAATAACAAATACACGGATCTACATCATATTAGAAACTCGTTTAGGTTTTGGGACGCGGTCCCCGGACCCCTGGTTTGCTCAGCAGGGAGTGGTATCGCACCAGGGGATTACCCCCTGGACCCCCGAACTCTGACTCCACGTAATGCACATCTGTCATGGTCGTGAAATAATCGACAATCTCAACATTCTCTCACTTGTTGAATACTTCACATAGATGGATGTCATCCCAATACTCAAAGTGGTGGAATAAATGATCTAAGTGATCAAACTTTTCTCATTTACATCTCTTGTATATCCCCTGGGAAGGGGTCGATACGTTATTGAGCTCCTATAGTTCACGACAATTTTTCTTATTTCCTTTGTTTTCTTCCTTTTCAGTTAATGCGTATCATGGCGGAATGCACTAGTAGACGAGGATGCATCCATAAATAACACACCTAGATTCTGTAAAATATCTCCTAAGACTGAAGGAGAATTTGATGAGGTCAAGAATTATGGGTAATGAGTGTTTGTAAAATAAGTAAACAAAACAGTTAGAGTTAATGATAAATCCAATTGTTTCATATGCCTAAGCCAGGATAAATCGATCATGCCTTGCTGGGACAGTGAGCCACAACGACTATAATGCCACGTGATTTTCTTTGATAAAATACAGAAAAATCGGGACGTTACGCACACACTGGGAGGCATTGTTACGTGTAGTAAAGAATTTGAAGGGAGTGTCAGGACGCGGTTTATTATTCAAAAATCGAGGTCATATGAATATGATCGGGCACTCTGATGCAGATTAGGCTGGATGCCCTGTTGATCGACGATCCACGATTGTGTCATGTTGGGAGGCAATCTAATCGCTTGGAGGAGCAAGAAACAGAAAATCATCTCAAGATCCAATCTGAGGGGGAGTAGGATCAAGATGTTATGTAACAAGTTGGAGTTGTTCGACTTATATGCCCCAACCTAAGGGGGAGTGTTGAGAATATGGAAACTTATTATATAGTTTTCATATAACTTATATTAGGATTTATGATATGACCCTGTATATATTGTATTCTCCCTATCAATCAATAAAATGATTCATTTTTCTCTTTTATCATGGTATCAGAGCAGATATGATAGTGAAAACACGAATTCGAATCTTGCAACCACAGTTGTTATTGTGTTTGTGTTTGTGATGTTTGTGTGACACTTGGTTTGTGTGACATTAACCTGTACCATAATGTCTCAAGATTGTCACTTGCTCCAGTTTCGAATCGAACTCAGATTCCCCAATGCCGATTGCTAGTGACAACAATTCGTTTGTTGAGTTCTACGTTGGACTCCTCCGCCGCCGCAGACGAAACCCTAACCCCTGCAATTCTCAACAAAAGCAGCTGGCATTGCAAGCAGCATTTTGTGGGTAAAATTTTGTTTTGTTTTGTTTTTTTTGTTTTTTTTTTTTTTTTTTGCTTTGCTCATGTGATTTTGACTCTGGTTTAGACTTTAGAGAGGAGCACGAAATGAGCAATCCGACAAGTATCTTGTCATTTGATTTCTCAACGAATTTCTTATTTTTTGGTCAAATTACTCACGAATTTCTTATGATGATGCCGACACGGTGAGTGATGTTGGATATAACAAAGTCTGCTCTTAAAATATGAATTGCCTGAAAGATATTGTCAGTTTTTAAAAGAGGGGTACGGAGGGGCTACAACAACTGCGTCAACTGGTTAAAATGTATAATAATTTTAACTGAAGATTGTTATTTTCAATGTCGAAAATAATATTATTAAGATTTTATGTGAGACAGGAATATTTTTTGTAAAAAAAATTATGGATTATTTATCTTAATAACATCAATTTTAATCTTGAAAATAACAATTACCTTTTATCTTAATGTACAAAGTAATTATAACTTTGATACAGTTTAAAAAGATCTAATTACAGTACATCCATATCAAATTGTACTACACTAGAAAAGAACTGTAGTGCATCAAAATCTAATTGTTGTACACTAGTCAATTGGCTGTTGTGGCTGCAACTATCTTTTTCCTTTTTTAATGAAGTTTCGCATGGTGTTTCGGGAATTGGCGTGGTGTTCCCTGGTGTTTCAAGAGTTGACGTGGTGTTCCCAGAGTTGGCATATCGATGTAGCTGGAGTTGCGTCATTAGGATGCAAATCATGGCGTCTACTATGCTAGTTGTTCTTCATCCTATGTGTGCAATGAGATCATATTGTGATCTTTTCGAGGACTTGTGAAGGAATTTATGGTGAAGTAACACTTGTTTTGTCCCGAAAATGATTGCGAATTGTTGAGCTCAACTTTGACTCGAAGTTTCATGGAATGAGTTTTCTCGCCCTGGAGATCATGAGTTCGGACGCCTTCATGGTCGTTAAATGAGATTTACCATGTGAGATCTACCCCAAACAAAAGTAACTCATTGCATACATAGATAGTTACGGTTTCCTCTCGTTTAGTCTCCAATTTTTCAACCTCAGTTATTTCATCACCAAAGTCACATATTACAAATAAGAAATTCCATATAACCAATAAATACAACAGACAATCCACAAGTCAATCAACTGAATATGAGCAGGAGACGAAAAAAACTACACAAGAGCTTTATATACCTCCTGAAATTGTGAATTTCTCACCATTCCTCTCTACTTTACAAATAAACTATCTATTTCAAATACTTTTGGCGCAAAGAATAGGAGCACCATAAGATTAGTTATATACATTTCGGTACTGGTTTAAATGTACATCAAGGACGAGAGGGCCTCCGAGAATCAGGCTTCAAGTTAGCAACACGCTTGGCATATGACCTTCTCGCTTGAGCAGCCTCTGCTGCTGACAGAGCCTGGAAGTCGGAATTCAAAACAAACCAGTAGAGCACCCATTTCAGATTGCAGAGCATGTATTTAAGAGCTCTCGTCCATAAATCAGGCTTGTTGAAACTCTGAGTGATGGATTCTTTTCCGACTTTATCATTCACAATTCTGCATCATCAGAGTTTTATCAGCAAGACTACCACTCCAAAAGGATTGATGAAAAGCAAGGAAATGTAGCCATGAAATAACAAGAGCGAAAAATGCAGAATATATGACATGGAAGACAAAAAGAGTTTGGTAACTTATTTGCCGATAATGTGGGCACAGCATTCAGGTGAATCCTTAGGTGTGTCAATCAACTCACAAAGCTCATGCACTACATAAACTCGGACCGTAGACAACAGACATACTCGACCCGAAAGGCTAGAGTCCATCCAAATTTGTACCCTGATAGGCAACTGCCGAGATACTAGAAGCCTAATCAGAAGCTCAAACTAAAGTGAGCTACCACCAAAGTGACAAGGCCAACATGCCTTCATTACATGAATACTAGCTACTTCCTGATACAGGCAATCTAAGGAACTGCTCAGACATTGCATGCGCAGTCTACTTCTTAGTCAGTACATATCCCACTTCGAAAATATTTCTCACATCTCACAAACAAAAGGCCGCATCCTTGAAGCTACAATACGGTATAATACATCAGAAAAAAGCCCATAATATAACTAACGAATTGGGGAAAGAACCGAAAGAAAAAACCTCAAACGCAACCCACTTCCATGACCTAGCTCAAACATATCCATTTGAAGACGGATGAGCCTTAGGTACCAAACCATGCTAGTTCTCCAAGAACTCTAGTTAATTAACAATAACTAACATGCAGCAGAAGAAAGCATATGCGATGGAAGAACATATATCAGATGAACTAACTCATATGGAAGCGTGAAACAATTTGCTGGTGGTATGTGATTTGCCAGATCTTGTGTCCTCGCGAACATGGCAAAGTCATTCAAGCACGTTAAGAACAACGTCATCGCCTTGTCATAGCGTGTACTCCAAAATAAGTTTACAGGACCAAACCTGAGAAAATGATGTCAGCGGCAATCTGTAGTTATTGGGATTAGATGGTGTATCAAACACCCTATTGACAGCAAATATACAAAAGATCACCGATAATCGGATGTTGGATCTCTCTACTCGTAGCAACAACGTTGGAGGATTAAAAGGGGGGTGCTTGTAACATACAGATCATATTTATTGCCGCTCTCGTCCATTATCTGCGAATAGCTCCCCATTGGTAGGATTTTTATTCTGTAACTGAGCGTCACTAGATTAAGGAAAAAACATACAAGAACCCCACAGACCCCATCACAATGGAAACAATAACTTTTAATCAAATATTTCTGGTCAATTTTTAGTGTTCATCATTGCCAAACAAAAAGGATACTTGAATTTCGGCATGGAATGGTGGCACATGGTATGGAGGAGAAGGCAAGCTTGTCCCCAAGCAGCGTTTGTTTCATCCCACTCGATCTGAACAAACCAAAATAGTAATCTGTTAGATGTGGTTCCAATGGTTGTTTCACAGTAGTATTCTTTCCAACTAATTCAAGCATAAGTGAAAATTGTACTACAACATGTCTACAATATTCTATCTTGAAAATACCAAACCACTTTTCATTGATTAGATTCAGCATCACTGAATTGTAAACAGAATTCAAGCGACGTAATTTGAAAATATAGGAGGTCTGAGAATAAGATAAGTACACAACAGCAACATCAAGACGGATAAAATAACACATAAAAATCTAGAGAGGTTGTCAAGTCAATTTGGTACGTTATAGTGATGAAGTATTTTATTGCAGATAGTCTCTTGTGATTAAATCCAGGCAAGGTAGCAGCTTCTACGCTGATCCATTCCATAGCTTCTGATCTCACAACATCACAGAACTACACAGATAACATGGGTGATGGGATAATCCCCATTATTGAGCAGCTGCAACTCCACCAGCAAGCTCTAGCGAAGCATCAGTGCCAAACATTTTTCATCTAGGCCTTGAATAGAGGTCATGATCGATACACAAGTAGACATGAGAAAAGGAAAAAAAAGGAGAGATACGCCAGTTTTCGCACTGTTTTTTAAAGCTACTTTTGTTATCTGTATCAGCGAAGAACATTCCAGCAGTTACCACCCAGCAAATGATCACACCACTGCAAATTCCCATCATTTCGTGGAGGATACTATAATTCATGATGTGAATCATGTGTTTCATGTAATGTCCATCAAAACAAACAGTCTGAAGCACCCAGTTGAAGAAAGCATGCATGAAGTTGCAAGCTATGGAACCAAAACAAAAAGATTAACAAGAAAGAAGAAAAGGTCAAGGAGAATAAGTACTGCAACTTTGGGTAGCCGTCCAAGTCGAAAGTTGTTTATTGTCCCAAATTCTCCATCACATGAAATGGGAAAGGCATCATTGAGAACATTAGTACGCTTCAGCAGCTCCAAGTGTCTCTGTGTAACTTCTACCTTAGCCAAGGTTGCATCCGTTTCTTCCTGTTGGACCAAAACAAATCTTTTCACTAATTTAACAAGTCAAGTTTGAAAAGAAAACTGAAAATCTTGAAACAATAATTTGGTTATACAGGATATGAAAACCTGTCTTAAACAAGGAAAACACATTCCTTTGAGAACCACGGGACCGGAGTGGTTGAAAAACTAATTTGGGACAAGCATAGCGACATACCACGCCAAGACAAGACCAAAGAAAAGATCAAACCAAAAGAACATCTACAAACAAGCTCATGTAAGTGGTTGAAGACCAAAGAAAAGATCAAAACAAAAGAGCAAGAAGACATAGCAAACAGAAGATAAAATAGAAATAAAAACATATATCTTTGACCAGGAGTAAGAGAATAAAGGAGGAAACATGGTGATAACAATTGATCATCAATACAATACATAATCTTCAGTAGCACAAGGAAAAAATGCAACAATGAGGAAGAAAGAACCTGATGAGATGTTAGCTGGAATTGAAAATTATTGAACTCATGCCAATACCTGATGAAAGATAGAAACAAGAGAAGTAAAAACCAAGATCGAGGCAAATAAAGTGGATAATAAAAATAGGATAGAGACAAAACCCAGGGACTGCACGAATTGTGAGCATCAAAACAGATAAATTTTCATAAAAATTTCTGGATGAGTATCTACAGAAAAGGTCTACCTCTCCTCCAACTCTCCAAAACGAGATGACTTCAACTCTAGTTCTTTTAGCTCGGCGTTTACTTCTGCATACTGTCTCTCAGCAACCTCGATCGCAGCTTCCAGTTTCCTTTCTTCCTCTTCTATCTGACCCAGCGCAAAATATTTTATAAGAGGTTAACAATTCATATACAACCTTACAATGTTTAGTATCTCAATTAACATCATCTAACATGGAAAAGTTTTGCAAGAAAACATCTGTGTCTGCTGCATATATCTGCTTAGAACTAATATCTACATGGCAGGTAAGTGGTTACCAAAAAAAAAAAGTCACACATCAGCATGATGTCCCTGGAAACTTCAATGGTATACATTACACATAGCATACTAGTTTGTTGATGATTATGATATGTCCATGGCGATGTTAAGTGTCTTCTAGGGAGCAAATCAAACACACGATGCACAACGCAGAAGAAAGTTGGCATTTCGCTTCTCTGGTTATTGTTAGAACTTGGAAACAGGACTACGAACATACTTGAAATGTAATAGAAGAAAGACACCAACTAAGAAAACCATATGATGCCAACAAAAATGAATATCTTGCATCTTATCACAGCCTAAAAGAAGAGATGATCAAGCACCCATCGAGTTCATTTCTAAGAACCTTAAGTTTCTCCTTGAAGAAGTCAGCCACGCTGAGAACATCATGTGTTTCACCTTCCAAGCGTTTAAGGCAAGCTTCATAAGCTTTGATGTCTCTATTAACATCTTCAATCTCCTTGTCCATTTTGTCCGACAATACCCTCATGCACTCCAAGCACATAGGTTGCTCAACCTGATAAAGATTATACAAAACGAACACTTGTGAGGAATCTTTTGTTGACAAATCCATCAAATGCACATCACTGATGGCACAGACAAAAACTTAGATCAGATACTCTTTCCATATGTTATACTATAGATTAAGATTTTGATAAAAGCACGACTACATTCCCAATAAAACAGACTATAGCGGGAAATACCTGAGTCTGAGTCGTAGCAAGTTCAAAGGCATGTTTGAGAACAGAGATTGTCGAATGAAATCCCGACCCATTGGGATTGACTTGTGAACCAGGGTTCCCTTCCCCAGAGGGCACTTGTGTTCCAGCACTATCAGATGCAGACTCGCTCCTATACACCGAAGCCAGAGCCGAAGGCAATACGACAAAAGACTCGTCCATCGTCCTAACAGATTGAACGGCATCTGGTTGAACAACTCCACGAGGACGAGGAGGAATTCCTGGTGGCTGAGTTTTTTGCTTTGGCAACACAACAAATGAATGATCCATTCTGGTGGACGCCATTACACTGCCTGCTCCATTAACTGTTGACCCCTGAAACCCTGAACATTCCCAATTCTTCATTACAAAGATATGAAACTCTCTACTTTTCTTTTTTCTTTTTTTTTCTTTTTTTTTTGGCGATGTTAACAAACCAGTGTTCAAATAGAGGATTCTGGCAATCAGCAGTCACAAAAGCCTCAAAGGCTCCTAGCTGCCCTGTGTATCAACCTCGCATTTTAGACTTTTAGTTCCTCCATTCAAACAAAGGATGTGCCATCTATACATGTCTCGAGACAAACTATGGCTTGATTCTTTGGGAAAATACGCAAGTTATGTTTGTCACATTAGTTAATATTCGTAAAACCGTTTACTGACTTACTCATAATAACAGCTTAAGTTATATAGTTTGTTTACTCATTTGTTAAAACAAATCATTATTATCATGATGGACTTCATCAAAATATGCGCCGAATAGCGAAATGTTCTATAAAAGTTTCACGAGTAGTTCCACAGTTTCATGTGTCTTTCTCATGGTTTTTTATTTTTATTTTATCACATTAACTATGTCTTGTAACATGTTATCCTAAACTACATATTCATAAATCGAGATGTTGACGTCCGGTTTACCGTTCTCCTAAATTTCTAAATGACAAGCTTGACCCGTGAATCAGACACATCTGTCAATAATGTCTTAATCATCAGTTAAATTGCAACAGAAACCGCCTCTTAGAAAACGAGTAAAGGTTGCGCACATAGTCCTCTCCTAGACCCGGTCTAGACGGAAGCATCTGCCACTGAATTAGCTGAGTTGAGTTGAGAAACATGTACAAATTAACTATCGTGATCATATAACCTTAATACAACATCAAAACAAGCTCAAGTATAATCCTGACAAAATCTGAAAATCGCGATTCAAAGTTCCACGAACTCACAATCCAAATATTTCATTGAAACAACGAATAAAATCAGAATATGAGACACAAACCCTAGAAACGGACCTGAGCGTGATGAATCGGAGAGGAACTTATCGGCGTAGGAATCGACGCCGACGATGACGAGAGACTGACGACAGTTCTGGCAGATCCATTTAGGGAGATTCGGATCCGCTTGCAGGATTCGGGTCGCTTGCTGTGGCTTCTTCGTCGTCGTGGCCATTGATGAGTGGCGTAATCGGAGAGGCGATGAAGCGAAGCTTCTGTGAATTTTGAGTCCGTTTATGGGTTTTTCTTTATTCGGAGGGTGAATTTTGAGTATTCAGGAGAACGATTTTTCCTTCTTTTTTTTTTTTTTTTGTCTTTTTTTCTTTTTTTTTTGGAAAGGGAATTTCAATATTATATTTACGTATAAGTGTTTATTTCTTGATCAAATCAACAAAAAAAAAATATTAACAAAGAAAAGAAAGATTATTGATTAGTATTTTATGATGAAATATTTTTTTAATTATAGATATATATCTTTAGATCAAATAACGTTATAAGATTATTGACGTTGTAAGATTGTTAAAACTTAAATATATTTTCAAAAACTTAGGAGATTTGCGTTATGATTTGGCTTGGATGATGAGAGTTACTTCATTCTATTTCGTGCTCGTTAACCAAAATTATAAGCATAGATTTTCCCTTTCATTTCCACGAATGATGATGAGAAAAAAGAAAAAAGAAATGAAATATATAACAGGAAAAGGTCATGCTCGACCCAAAAGAAAAAACTTCCTTCCACACACCTCTAGCCCCAGTGACCTCGAGACTGAAAGCATCAAGGTTTTGAAGTCATGATTTCTAACATCATGAGATCCATGATCATGTTAAGCCTCACACTCCTATCAAAAAACCTCAATAATATCTTGACTGGACATGCTCATCTTCAATCAAGGGCTCGAATAATATTCGTATAGGATTGACAAGATCTGACCCCTGAAAAAACAAAGCATATATTTAAAATAGTTCATAACGACAAAGGTTCGCTAAAGTTTTTGACCAACTCCTGCTCATGATATATAACCTCGAGTATGAGTATGAACCTGGCTGGTGATCTCTGTCATGATCATTTCTGACTTTCCAACAATGCCCTAAAAAGTTATCACAAAAAGATGAAACACCAAGAAACAACAACATATCTCATTTCTCCAACAAAGCCTTCAAATCCCATGATTCTCAAGCAAAAACATGAAAAACCTCATAGTTGTCAACCTTCTCCTGATCTTCTTCGTCGTCTTTCTCGTCTCGGCTGCACCAAGTCATTGCCCTCTCTCCACGTGCAAGAACAGCAGCTTCATCGTGCGCTTCCCTTTCTGTCTCAGAGACCAGATGCCACAAAACTGCTGCTATCCCAGCTTCAGCCTCAGCTGCGATCAGCGAGGAGTAGCTGTTCTCACGCTTCCTAATGCCGGAGACTTCCTAGTGGATGATATTAATTATGCAGAGCAATACCTTAACGTAAATGACCCAGATGGTTGTCTCCCCAGTCGGCTTCTCAACTTCAACCTCTCAGGGTCGCCGTTAACAGTTGTTTCTGAAGTCAATGTCACCTTTCTGAGCTGCCCCCTAGGGGTTTCTGAGTCTCCATTGGTGACGACCATAGAATGCCTACGGAATGGTAAGTCTGATCGATCGGTGATGGCAACTGCATCAACAAGTTTGGCAGAATCAATGACAAAAAAATGCAAAATAATTGCAACTGTCAGTGTGCCAGGTTCCGTGGTTAATGAGAGTGGGAGTTTTTTGAAACTTAATGGCGATATCCAGCTCAAGTGGGAAGAGCCTAATTGCACAATATGCGAACAAAATGGAGCCATTTGTGGGTTCGTGAACAATGCCCAACAACAGATAGGATGCCTTGATGGTCCAAATACAGGTAAGAAGGTCCCTTTGCTATCTACTTCAGATTTACCAGCAGCCGTCACCTAGCTCACCACAGTAAATAGTCAGGGGCAGACAAGCCACCATAGGAAAACTAGAGTTTGGTCTTCCTCATGCTAAACAGGCTACTTGAGCTCGTCATGCATTTAGATAACAGGTAAATGACAAACTACCTATCGAACAGGTAAGAACGATCTATGCAGAAAAACCAGTTAACCAAGCAACCAATAGCATATAGCACATCGAGAAAAATTATACAGGAGAGTAGAGGTTAGTTGACTTCGTGAAGATCATCGTAGATATGGATTTACCATTTCAAGAAATGATGATAAACAATGAAAGTCAACCCCCTGAAAAATATTAATAAAATGAAGTCAGATCTCTACTTGCAAAACTTTACTTGTATGCACTAGCAGTTAACCATCAAAGACAATGCCTCATGCTTATTAAAACGAGAATACCGAAATATTCAATTTCAATGCAAACTGAAATACTGAAATAAAGTAGCCAAGTAGTTTTGTCTGGGATTCCATCTATGACCAATACCCCTACCAAATAATTAAAACGAGATAAAACACATCAGATACTAACAATCTGCTTCAATATGGAGAATGCTCAAGTTCCTAGCCATATTCAAGAACAATTAAACCAAAACACACACCCAAGGGTTTGTAAAAGAGTAGAAGATTCACCAGGTGGTCAAGTGGCAGGATAAATACTTTGCCTGATTAGCATTGCATCAATTCTTACTCCAGGAGGAAGATGGACAACAAGCGGTGTCCAAGTCCTCAAGATCATTGCCCTGTCCATCGCCCTCCCAGCAATCATGTGTGCTGTTGGCATCGGATTATTCTTGTGGATAGTGGATAGAAGAGGTGATGCCTTCCGCACAGACAGAGCACAGGAAGCAGCAGTCATGCCACAGCCTCCAACACCACAGCCCGGGCTCGACCAATCTACAATTGAAACTTACACAAAAGTAGTTCTTGGGGAAAGCTGCAGGGTTCCTGGAGTTAATGATAGTGTATGCCCGATATGCTTGTCCGAGTACACTGCTAATGAAATAATAAGGTGCATACCTGAATGCCAACATTGCTTCCATGCTGACTGCATCGATGAATGGCTGAGAATGAACGGAACCTGTCCTCTTTGCCGTAACTCACCATCCCCTGCACATGAAATTTGAAAAGCACCTCGCAGCATTGTACACACGATAGCTCATGAATCATATCAGGTGACAATACTTTCACATGAACCTGCCATTTTTGCTCCGTCCATTGAGGTCAATTTGAATGATCAAATCTATACATCATTGATGTATACCACATTCCAACAATCTACAGTTCTAATCTCACCATGAACATATGATTGTAAATAGTCAGGATACTTCATTGAACTGCTCAATCGTAAATATTTGTGATCTTTTCCAATGTCAGATGATTGTGGCATATATTTGATAATGCTTCATGTAAGCACCAACCATACCTGGCGACAAATTGTAGCGATTTGAGATGCACTTTAGTACACAGGCATGCAGAAAAGAAGAATACTCTAAAGGGTCATATTTATGACGGAGAAATGTGATACGTAGTTTTGTCTCTATAAACATAAATACGCGTCCAGAAGTTTCATATTATTCCATTACATCAAAACATACAAGCATCAAGGCTTCCTTCAGCAATAATGTGATCCATCAAACAAAGACATCTAAACTTAGAACTTACAAGTAGCAAATGTCCCAATGTGACATCCATTACCAGGAAATCAGCTACGTCGGGTAAGCTAGGTAAGGTTGATATGTCACACCAGCATAGCAATCCATACAATATACCTAGAGACAGGCTGATCAAGAATCGCAATAACAGCAGCAGATGGACGAGACGGCAAATGCAATCACTTCTTAGCAAGCAGCTTCTTTGGCAGCTTGTCGATGGGTGTAGTCTTCAGCAGAAAAAGCCTCGCAGCACGCTCTTGCAGAGTTCTTCCACATTTCAACCCACGGGCTTGAAGCTCAGATTTTAGCTTTTCCATACCAAGAATCTGCATTGCAAACCAGTGACAAGACAGTTAGCAAGTAATAATAACCCAAACCATGTGGAAACAACAATACGCTGATGGGTAGATCATAAAACTTGAATTCACCAGAAAATCATGTCAAATGCCAAACAAAACGGTAACATCCCCAAGAAACCAGAACAGTTGAAAACAATGCAGATCCTGAGAGCAATAACCCAATAACCAACGTTTGCAAAATAAAGAGTGATAAAGAGTAAGCTATTTAGCAAAATAAATGTGCCGACAACAAACCTCTAAAGCAGCTGCTGAACTATAATCATCAAAGTTCAGTGGCAGCTCTGCTCCTGTATTCCCATCCTGAGGAATTTTCTCAGACTCAGCACCTCCATTATCTTCAGCAACGACTTGTTTACTGTTGAGAGTCTCGAGACCAGTGCCACTTCCAACCTCAGTCGAATGTGGACTGCTTATCACGGTATCTACAGGACAACCCTTCTCCTCTTCCTGGCGTTTGATCAGCTCTTCACTCTCTCCACAAGGATCAACAGCAGAGCTCCCTTCTCTTTCACCCTGACTACCATCAGAATCCGCTCTCTTCCCAATCGCCTCCTCTCCTTCAGAGCCATTCTCAGAGGAATCTCCGAGCTCACATCCTCCATCCAATTTTCCAACAGTAACGGAACCAGATCTTGGGTTGTCTCCCTTGCTGGAGTCTGACTGATTCCCACCATCAGTTACCACAGACTTCTCACTACCCAAAGCTCCATCCTCACCCACATCCACATCTGAATCACCAGATTCATCTGAATCATCACTCTCACTGTCAGTCAATTTCCTCTTCCCCATCTTATATGTCAAACGAACAGCACAGTTATCAACTTCATTACAATGGAATCAAACAAAATTAGTTGTCCATTGAAATTAAAGCATTATAACAATGAATTAACGTTGATTTCAGTTATCTAAAAGAAACCCCACAGAGCTTGTCGGTCTCTCAAAAAAGCTATTAGTGCGTCTTTCACCTTAGATAACTTTGTAGTTTCATCACTTGTTTCATCACTTGTGTCATGATCTCTCTCAATTTCATCTTTTCCTTACCATTGAAACAATAGTCATCCTATTAAAATATGGGAAATAAGGGACTGCAGTAACTCCAGCCAAGGAAGCTGAATATTTAACACAACCGTGAATACCTCACACTCTCCTACACATCAGTGTTCTAAAACAAGGCCTACTCATCTATCTTCAATCTAGGCACCCATTAGGCACTAGAAGCACCCAGATTAGGAGGCCATCAGCTAGACACCGCCTAAACAACTATTGTAAGTAAGACACTGATCGCCCTAGGCCGCAAAATACTTAAGGAAACATTCCTCCACTCACCAAATCTTTCGCTTCTTCTCATCGACCCCATCATTGCCCTTCCCCTTCTTCAACCCTTCCAACACCTTCCTCTTCCTCCCAACCAACCCATCCCTCACCGCCTCCTTCACAGTCTTCTCCACCTCCCTCACGCACCGCCCCGACTCCTCCCTATACTTCTCCACATACC
>JAOVYX010022175.1:0-14912 GCA_035668315.1 Drosera spatulata | reverse complement strand
GCAGAAGGGAGAGGAGCACGAGGAAGAGCAGAGAGCCAAGGAGAATTGGGAAAGTAGAGGTTTTGAGTGGGAGAGAAAGAAGATAAAGGAAGAAGAGGATAAGGAGAAACACTATTCACATATACACACAAAAATGAGGGTTTAAGGGAATTGTTTTATAAATTATTATCTCTATCCCTTATTGTGAGATTCTTAATATTTTGAGTGTAGTCTCTTTTGTATTTCCTCATTTTGGTTAGTGGATTCTTCGTCGTCGACGACCGCCCGTGGTTTTTTCCCGCAAGGGTTTCCACGTAAAAAAATCTTTGTCTTATTTATTTTTGCGCACTTGTTATTGTTTGTGTTTATAATTAACAGATTCGTTCGTAACATGAATCAGGTATTTCGTCCTTTTATTGGGCAGTTTATAGTCGTGTATTTTGATGACATCCTGATCTACTCAGTATCTGTGGAGCAACACTTGGAGCATTTGAGATAGGTCTTGTGTTGAGAGAGCAGAAGTTGTATGCGAACGTGAAGAAATGCCATTTCTTGACTTCTGAAGTTGTTTTCCTGGGGTATATGGTGTCACCAGAGGGCATTCGCATGGATCCATCTAAGTTCGATGCTATCATTAGTTGGTAGCCTCCAAAGAGTTTTCGTGAGGTGCGTAGTTTCCATGGCTTGGCTTTCTTTTACAGACGGTCATTAAGGATTTCAATGCAGTTGTCGCTCCTCTGACCGACTGTTTGAAAGGGGCAAGCTTCAAGTGGACAGAGAAAGCAGAGCAAACCTTTCAGCAACTGAAGCGCAGGGTTACAGAAGCCCCAGTTTTGTCCCTCCTCGATTTCCAGCAGCCTTTTGAGGTACATTGTGATGCTTCCGGAATCGGTGTAGGCAGGATTCTTAGTCAGGGAGGCAAACCTATTGCCTTCTTTAGTGAGAAACTGAACGAGGCTAAGTGCAGATATTCAACTTATGACAAGGAGTTTTATGTGATTGTTAGATGCCTAGAGAATTGGAGGTATTATTTGGTCGCCAAGGAGTTCGTTCTCTATTCAGATCATGAGGCTCTGAAATATATCAACGATCAATACGAGGCATGCAAAGTGGGTAGGGTTCCTGCAGTCTTACACATTTCTGGTCAAGCACCAAGCCGGGACATTGAACAGAGTGGCGGATGCGCTTAGTAGGATACCGGCCTTGTTGTCGACTATGAAGAGTCGTGTGTTGGGGTTTGATTCATTAAAGCAACTCTATGAAAATGATGTCTTTTTTGGGGATATTTGGAAGCGCTGCATGGTAGCTCCTTTTAAGGAGTATGTGGTACAATAGGGTTTTCTATTCCGAGGTAATAGACTGTGCATTCCTGATTGTCTCTGCATGCTTTGATCATTACTGAAGAACATGCAGGAGGTCTTTCAGGACACTTTGGGGTGGACAAGACAATGGTGGCGATTTGTGGTCAGTTTTATTGGTCGAGAAGATGGAGCGGGATATCAAAAGATTTGTGCAATGCTGTCGGGTTTGTCATGTTGCCAGCTTTATTGGTCAGTAAGACTTTCGATGCTTCGTAGGGAGCTTGGTGTTTCTTTCAGGAGATCGTGCTCTTACATGGCATTCCCAAGACCATTACTTCTGATCGAGACACGAAGTTTGTGAGCCACTTCTGACGCAAGTTGTGGAGGCTAATGGGTATGACATTACAGTTCAGTTTGTCTCATCATCCTCAGACAGATGGAACAACTAAGTTGTGAATAGGAGCTTGGGAAAATCTATTACGGAGTCTGATTAGTAACAGTCAAAAGCAGTGGGATTTGGCTTTGGTACAAGTTGAATTAGCTTATAACAGATCTGTGAACCGCATAACTGGGAAGTGTCCGTTTGAGGTAGTGTACAACAGATTGCCTCTGACTCCGTTGGGTCTGTCCTCTATGCCTATGAACCATCAGTTTAGTGAGGATGCTGAGGAGCATGCCAAGGAGATTAAAAAGCTGCATTCTCATATTTAGGATCGCATCGCAAAGCAAAACGTGAAGTACAAAGAGAGGGCTAACAGGCGTCGTAGGAAGGTGGTTTACACGGAGGGTGATTTAGTTTGGGTGCGGCTGAGTAAGGATCGTTTTCCAATAGGTCGTTATGGGAAGTTGCAACCCCGTGCAGATAGTCCGTTCACATTTCTTAAGCGTATCAATAACAAAGCTTATAGAATTGACTTGCCAAGGTTGTACAATGTTTTAGCCACGTTCAACGTCGTTGATCTGTCGCCATATATTTCTAAGGATGACGAGCAACTGGACGAAGGTTCTATCATTGCAGATTCGAGGACGAATCTTCTCTCGGCTGGGGAGAATGATGCTTCCAGTAACTGTTGCTGACGTTCTGCGTTTGCAACAAAATTTGATGGCTTCAAGCGAAATGGTGAGGTGAACAAGGCTCATTGCGTTTCGGGGTCGTTTTGGGCCCACTTGGTCCCGTTTACTTTTTTTTAATAAGCCCGAGGGCAATTTTGTACTTTCGTTGTTTTTAGGTTTTTGTTGTTCCCTTTATAAGTTGTGTAGCCGTCAGAAGTTGTTGAGTTTTTCAGTTTGAACTTACAGAATTCCATCACAGAGATTTGGGAGCCTTTCTAAACTCACAACTCGTTCTCGTGTCATTGTTCTTGCATCAGCATGTTATAGGGAACTCTTGGAGGCTGAATGTACTGACGTTAAGCAGTTCGTAAAGGATGATTGGTTGAATTTCATGGATAGAAATACTAAGTTTTTCCATGATGTTATTCAAAGTAGAAGGAAGAAAGCCATGATACTAAACTTGCATAATAGTCAAGGGGCAATTTTGACTCAGTGGGAATGATGGGGATAACTGCGGAAAGAACTGAGCCTTTGGACAAGGATGCTAGTTCCTTGGGGGAGGGTTCTTACAAATGAGCATTAGGACTTTTTGAATATGGGCTTTACCTCTGAGGAGGTTCTCTCTACAGTGAAGGATATTGACAGCATGAAATCACCTAGAGTCGATGGATTTTGTGTATATTTTTTTTTTCAAAAGTACTTGGATATCATAGGGCCTGATGAGAGCAGAATAGTCTTGAACTTCTTCTCAGTGGGTCATCTTCCGAAGTCTGTGGCCACAGTAGTTATTCGTTTGATGTCAAAAGGGCATTATCCAAGTAGGGTTAGTGAATTTAGACCAATTTTTTTTATACAGTGGTTTATAAGATCATTTCTAAAATAATCTATGCAAGATTGATTAAGATCCTCCCTGAACTTATCTCTAGTAATTAGAATACTTTCATCCAAGGGCATTCCATTATAGCTAACATAATGTTATGTTAGGATCTGGTCTATGGGTACGAGAGGAAGGGGTTAAGCCTTAGATGTATGGCTAATATAGACATTAGGAAAACATTTGACACAATTGGCTGGGGGTTTGTTGAGGACCTGCTTCATGCAATGAATTTCCCTAGGAAATTTCTGAAATGGCTCATGTTTGCTTAACTCCTATTCACTATACTATTAATGTGAATGGAGGTTTAAGTGGATTTTTCAAAGGGACAAGAGGGTTTCGTCAAGAAGACCTTATGTCTCCTTATATTTGTGATTGTAATGGAGTATTTCACTCATTGTTTGCTGAGAATAAGGATGGATCGGGATTTTCAGTTTCATCCTAGGGGTAAAAGAGTGAAACTAGTAAGCCTTACCTTTGCAGTTGATCTTATGTTGTACAGCAAGATAGATTCTCAGTCCCTGATGATGCTTAAGACTAAATTAAAGCACTTTGCCTCAACTTCAGGCTACAAGCCAACCTACAGAAGAGTGTAATTTTCATTAGTGATGTAATTTTCATTAGTGGTGTTCCTTCTGAGCGAAAAAAAAACCTTGCTACTCTTATTGGCATAGTATTAAGTCAAACCCATGATGTATAGAAATTGAGTGATAGACAAACTATAGTCTTAAAATATCCCAATGTGCATTACGGCTGAGACTTTTCTGCTTGGAAAGTGAACTTGTAATGAGTGCACAGTAAGGCTGATTGAGAAAGGAATACAACAAGGCTGGTTCAGAGAGGAACGTAATAAAGCGGATTCATAAAGGAATGCAGTAAAACTGACAGCATTAAGGTCATGAGTAAAGGGACAGTAAGACATGGGCATTTGGGCTTCTACAGTAAGGAATGGTTGATCCTGAATTGCTTATGTGTGAAAAGGGTTACTACAGCAAGACTGAATAACAATAAGGCTGAGTTCAGCAGAAGGGTTCTGAAGAAGTCAAGATTCACATGTTGTCTTTTGCATTATGTCAGTGTCCTTTTCTGTATCAAAAATCAAAGGTCACGGGTTTGTGAATATGTTTCAGGGTTGCATGGAAATGATGTTGCAAAGAAAGAACGGGTAAAAAAGGGCTAAAAATTTGGGATTGTCTATAAATACAAAGACAATGCCCAACGTTTGACAACTTTTGAAAACTTTTGAATCTCCTTTACTTTGAAAAAAAGACGAGTGTAATAAGGTCTTCAAGTAAACTTTATGAGAAGTTGATAGTTGAAGATCAGAGACAGTTAATTTGAAAACAAGATTCGAAGCAAGGATTGAATAGTACTAGTGTTAGATAAACGATTGCAAGAGACTGTTTCGAGTCCTGTCGAGGAGAAGAAAAAATCTTGTAATCGATTTGTATTGTCATTTACATACTGTACGATGACAGGTTGATTGTGAGTCTAAAACAATCGCACGTACTACTATCTTGTTGACATATCACATTGATAGTCAAGGGAAGAGTGGAGTAAGGGATTTAGCTATATATTACATTTTCAAGTTATTTTAGCTATATATTCTAAGCAGTATAAAAACTCCTTCTGTACTTCACGTTACTGCTTTCATTATCTTTAACCCTACAGATAATCAATTTCGACCAACAATAAACTAAAAGGAACCAACATTATTGTGGTAAGATTCCGCACTACTGCAGTAAGTCTAAAACAACCTTACGTCTAACTAACCTTTATTAGTTTTATAATAAAATTTCAAAAAAGAAACGACATTATTCATCCCCTTCTGATCTCACAGTAAGCTAAATTAGCACTTTCACATAGATTTGGGTGTGTTCCCTAGTCTATATTTGGGAGTTACCTTGATGGCTAGTAAAATGTCTCTAAATGCTTATAAACCTGCGATAGACATCATGTGGTCAAGGATTAAAAGCCGGACTGCAACATCACTCTCCTATGCAGGTAGGCTGACTCTCCTAAAATCTATCCGTCGATCCCTCCAAGTGTACTGGTCCCAGGTATTTTGGTTCCCTACTAAGGTGATGAGCGAAATTGAAAGCATTTGCAGGGCATTTCTTTGGTCTGAAATTGCTATGAACAGTCACAGAGCTCTGGTAGCTTGGGAACAAGTGTGCAGACCTCAAAAAGCTGGTGGTCTAGGCCTTTAAAGGTTGAAATTCTCGAATGTTTCCTTTTTATGCAAACTGATATGGGCGATAGAGCAGGAAAAGGAGAGGTTTTGGTCTATTTGGATAAATGCATACTATTTAAAAGGCAAGAGTTTGTGGGAGATTGAAAGCAGCAAGGGGTGTCTTGGGTTTGAAAGAATATTTTGAAGGTTCGAGACATGATGAAGCCAGTGCTGGGATCTGACTTATGCTCTTATTCTATGTTGAAATGTTATACAGCTCTTTGTGAACTGTGGAGAAAGTGCAATGGTGGAAGATGGTTTGGCATAAAGATATCATTCCTCGTCACAGCTTTATCACCTGGTTAGCAGCTTCAAATGCTTTGCAAGTAAAAGAGAGGGTGATGAGGCTGATGCAGTGGAGAATGTTGGAGAATGATGAGTGCAATTTTTACAGAAGACGTATAGAGACACGAGATCATTTGTTATTTTGAGTTGTTTATTCGGTTGAAGTGCTAAGCTTGGTTTTGCATAAGCTGAAGTTAAGGAAGTTGCAGAAGCTGTAGCTGGGAGGAGTGGTTGATATGGTTCTCAAAAGTGTCGAAGGGGAAGAGTATCATGGCTAGAAATTAAAGAAAGTCCCTTGCTGCTATTGTATATTAATTATGGGAGGAGATGAATAATCGCAAAATTCAAGAAGAAAGCCAGGAACTCTGATGTTATAGCTAGGAAGATCACAGCTAATTTTACTGCTGTAAAGTAGTTGATATGTAATCTTGGTGTACATGGAGACTGCCTAGACCCTGTAATCTGGTTTGAATGAAAAGGAAACAAATTATTCCAAAAAAAAAATAATAATAATAAAATTGATTTAGCTCAACAAAGCATTATTAAAAAAAAAGCATTGTTAAAACCTAGTAAACTGAACATAAGTACACATAAAAGCTGTACAGAAGTGCAACAGAGTAGTGATGCACAGGCAGGTCCTCAGAGTATGAACCACTGTTTATCTAAGCTCTGTTGATTCGCATTGTTCATCGCCTTGGGTTTTTAGCAATCCAAGCCTACGAGCTTCGTTCCTGGCGAAACCTAACCAGTTGATGTGAAAGGACGTCGGATCAAAACTCGTAGGTATTGACCACGAAATCAATGGTAAAACGTGTTTCGAGGTCGTTTAGATGAGTTTTTAATCGTTTTTCATGTTTTCAGAATAAGTTATTATGTTTTGACGAGAGTTCATAGTTTATGTGGAGAGGATTTTATGTCTCTTCAGTTAGGATTCATTCGGTTATATAAACGCTTCTCCATATTTTTTTGTAATTAGTTTGCATTTGGAATTGGAAGAAAAAAAAAACAGAAAGCCCTCTTTGAGGAAGCACGCGTTGCGTCAATCTATCTCGTAACCCTTTCAATTACAATCTCCTTTGGTTTTACGGAATCAGTTTGGTATTAGAGCTAGGTTGATGGCTGATCGTGGTAGGGGTGGTAGGGGTCGTCGTCATCGAGTAAGTAGAGGTCGTGGCCTAGATCTAGAAGACAGTGATCGGCCGAAGCCGCGGGACCAAGGCTTGCGAGACCTAAAGATTAAAGAGCGGAGTTGGCGGATTTAGGATCTTGAGCGTCAACTTGCATAGGCAAGATCGAGTGCTCGATCTGACGACGAACAAGAGGAATCAGAGACGTCATTCGATGACGGAGAAGATGAGGACGCCAATCCGTTTGCGGTGTCGCACCGTCAGGGTCAGCCAGCCGCACAGCCTGGTCAACGTGCCCCTTCTAAGAATATTGACATGAAGATTGAGATTCCGGAGTTCGAAGGTAAGGCCCAACCTTACGAATTTATTGATTGGTTGAATACCGTTAAACGATTCTTTGATCTTAAAGACTTGACGGAGGATCAAGAGTTTGTAAATATGGTGCTAGAAGAGCTGTCATTAGGATTGCCGCCGATGGGTGATATTTAGCATTGCATTGATTTTGTACCAGGACCCAGTATTCCGAACAAACCAGCTTACAGAATGAGCCCGAAAGAGCATGAGGATCTTCAGAGGCAGGTGCGAGAGTTGATGGAGAAGGGACTGGTTCGAGAAAGTATAAGCTCGTGCGCGTTCCCCTTCGACTAGTTTCAAAGAAAGAAGGGATGCGGTGGATGTGCATGGATAGCCGAGCAGTTAACAAGATCACCATCAAATACAAACTTTTGATTCCTTGATTTGATGACCTTATAGATCAGTTACATAGAGCTGTTGTCGTTTCGAAGATGACTTACGCAACGGGTACCATTAGATCAAAATGCGGATTGGAGATGAGTGGAAGACGGCGTTCGACACCAGAGATGGTTTGTACAAGTATATGGTGATGCCGTTTGGCCTTTTTAATGTGTCGAACACATTTATGAGGTTGGCGAATGAGGTTTTTCGCTTCTTTATTGGCGGGTTTGTGGTAGTAAATTTTGAAGACATTTTGGTGTACATCGACTTAATTGAGCGGCATTTGTCACATTTGCATGAGATTTTTGTGGTCATGCGAGAACAACAGCTTTATGCTAACGTCAAGAAGTGTCATTTCTTGACAAACAGTGTCACTTTCTCGGGGTATGTAGTTCCACAGGATGGCATTCAGATGGATGTGGCGAAAATTAAAGCCATTAGAAATTAGGAGGCGCCGAAGACATTCATCATGTATGAAGTTTTCATGGGTTGGCTTCGTTCTATCATCGATTTACTTGACATTTCAGCATCGTTATCGTACCGTTACCTGATTGTTTGAAGGAAAGAAGGCTTGTGTGGACAGCAGAGGCAAAAGCATCTTTCCAGTTATTAAAATGGATAGTGACAAAGGCTTCAGATTTAGTGCTTTTAGACTTCAGCGAGGTTTTTTAGGTGCATTATGCTGAGCCAGAAGGAAAAGCTAGTTGCGTTCTTTAGCTAGAAGTTGAACAAGACAAGGCGTAAATACTCCACTCATGCCAAGAAGTTTTATGCCATTGTGAGGAGTCTCGAGCATTGGCAACACTATCTCATCTCTAGAGAATTTGTTCTGTTTTCTGATCGCAAATGCTATGAGCAGGAAACACTCATTGTGGTCGACGATGTAGGCTCAAGTTCTGGGCTTCGATTCGTGTAAGCAGTTGTATGTGAATGATTCGTGTTTTGTGGAAATATGGAGAAGTTGAAGCTCAACTCCGTTCAAGGATTTCGTCTGGCACGACGGAACCTGTTCAAGGGGAATAGGCTTTGCAATTCAGATTGTTCTTTGAGAGCCATGATCTTTGAAGAACAATATACTGGGGGTTTAGTTGGTCACTTTGGAGTTGAAAAGAAAATGGCGCTAGTGTGTAAGAAATTCTATTGGTCGCGTATAGAGCAAGATGTTATGAGGTATGTAGATCGCTATCGAGTTTGTAATGTGGCGAAGGCCAAGGGCAGCAATGCAGGGCTCTTTTTTTCCTCTTCTCGTACCCGAGGCTTTTTCGGAAGATGTCAGCCTTGATTTTGTTCTGGGATTGTCTAGAACGTAGCGGGCCAAGAATTGGATTATAGTAGTGGTGGAACGCTTTTCAAAGATGGCACAATTTATAGCGACTAACAAGACATACAATGCTTCGTAGGTAGATCGTTTATTTTTCCATGAGATTATGAAACTGCATGGCATGCCAAAGTCCATCACTTTTGATCGAGATACGAAGTTTGTGAGTCATTTTTGGCGTACCTTGTGGAGGTTGATGGATACAAAGCCGCAATTCAGTTCCACACAAAGGTCGTAACTAGGAGCCTTAGTAATTTGTTGTGAAGCTTGATTGGTGACAGTCAGAGACAGTGGGATCATGTATTGGCACAAGCTGCATTTGCTTATTATCGGTCAGTAAATCACACCACCGGAAACAGTCCATTTGAGGTTATGTATGATTGTTTTGCATTGACGTCACTGGATTTGAACCCCTTACCAAATACGCAAGCAATTCAGTTCAGAAGCTGGTGAGCACGCAAGGAAGATCAAAGAAGTTCATGCACAAGTTCAAGAAGGGTGGGTCGGCGTCGAATCCACCAACGAAAACAGAAGAATAAGCAGTGGGTGGGTCGGCGTCGCAAGAAAGTAGTGTTCAAGAAGGGTGACGTGGTGTGGGTTCGCTTGAGCAAAGAATGGTTTCCAGCTGGGGACATGGAAAGCTTCAACCTAGAGCTGATGGACCTTTCAGAATCACCGAGCGAATCAATGATAATGCATACAAGGTTAAACTTTCGGGTAGCTATAACGTGTCTACAATGTTCAGTGTCGCAGATTGGTCTCCATACCATTCTGATGATGAGGAGGAGCTCAAAACGTCGGACGTGGACGAAGCAGATTCGAGGGCGAATCTTCTCCTAGCCAGGAAGGATGATGGACATGCAAATCCTTACCGTATGAACCACTGTTCATCGTCTTGGGTTTTAAGAAATCTGAGGCTACTAGCTCCGATCACGACAAAACCTGACCGGTTTATGTGAAATGATGTGGTGATCAAAGCTCGTTGCCTTTGGCCTTGAGATCACACTTAAACTACGTTTCGGGGTCGTTTAGATAAGTTTTGATCCGTTTTATGTTTTTCCAAATAAGTAGCAGTTCCATAATTTCTGTAGCCAGGATTTTATTTCTCTTCAGTTGGGATTCATTTGGTTGTATTTAAATGTTTCTCCGGTTTCTTTGTTATCAATTTGCATTTAGAATTGAAAAAAATATAAAAATAGAAAGCAGTGTTTGAGGAAGAACGCGTTGCGTTAGTCTATCCCGTCACAATCTCCTTGGTTCAACAATCTCCTTGATTGTATATCTTTCAGCATTTTCTTCCTGACTTAGTTAATTATGATCGAATCTGTTTGGGTTGAAATCGGGTCGGGTGTCTGGATTTGTGAGCTCAGATATTTATGTGATAGACTTCAATTATTGGGTCCTGCTCCGTACTCACTTCGTCTACAACCACATCAGGAAACAACAAGTGATCAGCTTGGGGACTAGCTTCGATGCTTTAAGTTAGCAGGGTTTTTGAATCCCAATAAGTGACTGTGGAGTAGAGTCCACAAAATTATCTTTTTTTTTTTTGTTAGGGTAGGTATTTAAAATAAAATATTTCACCCTCCTTTTTCATATACTTGGATTATTGTATATCTTTCAGTATTTTCTTATTTTAATTATGATCTAATCTGTTTGGGTGAAAATGGGATAGGGAGCCAGGGTTTGTGAGTCCTGATATCTATATGTTGGACTTGGATTGTTGAATCCTGATCAGTACTCACTTTGTCTGTAATCACACCAGAAAACATCAAACTGGTTAGTCGGGTCCGAAGAAGTTCCCACGGAGATCGGTTTCGATGTTTAAGTCAGCAGGCTTTTGGAACATCCTATAAGTACCTATAGAATGGGGATCACAGAAATTAATTCCATCCTTATTTGCGATACACTTGGCATTAAGCCTTCTTAATGAGAAAGAAAAAAGTGCGTGTGGGTTTCTTAGCCATCCACCCACTTTGTACCATTTGTCATCTTTCCATAAGTGATTCGTTTAGTGATGTTGGATTTTTTTGTTGGAACCTAACCCATTGAGTGAACATAATTTCGGATACCAAAACTTGCTGTCTGATCCCGGTCTCGACGGTTCTTCAAGAACGAGACCTTCTTATGTTGAGGTTTTTTGTCTCTTGAAATATCGGACTTTCCCCCGAGCATCCAGAGGGTTGTCTAGGGACTTGAAATTAGCAATAATGAGGGGTCGATTGGACTTCCCGTGACGAACATCGCACCAGTCCAAACAAGAGAAGAGATATCGGATCCACCAGTGATAACCCAATACAAAGAAATAAGCCTCGATACTCAGGGTATGAGTTGGAGGCCAAGAACAATAAGCAGAAGCATTGCGGTGATACGAGGACGGATGTAGACTCAGATACATATCTACATCACATAAAGCAAACTCATCTCAATGACGTATATTTCTTTTTTGGATAGTTGTAATACAAGGAGACCCCTCAAGTACCATAAAAGTTCCACAAGGTCATGAACAAAATAGAATAGCAATAACAATGCGACAAAGAGCATCAAAAGAACAACAAAAGATCGAGCATCAAAAGGAGGGATCAGATTATGATAGGAAGATATGGATTACTTAGAAGATAAGAAGTGATACTTCTTTAATAGTAGATGCAGCAGGTGTGGTCCGATTTTGGCCAATCTGGAGTTGCAGGAACTAAGATTTTAGGAGCCTTTGCTACCTCCAGGTGTGTTATTGTATTTATTGTTAAACAAGATTTGGTGCAGATCTGATGGATTTTAACTACTTGTATTTGACTCCTTGTTTGAATTATTAAAAATCAAAATTAGTTATTTTTTTTATTTCAGTGTATACGTACTTGTGGCAAGGGCAAGATAGCGAAAGCATCCAAACATAACTTGAAGGATCTGACTTGTTGGCGTATAATGAGAAACCGATCGACTATCAACACAATTCTTCCCACAACTAGCTCAAGAGGGTCTTCATACGTTATAGTGAATGAAGCATACATCTAAAAGAAATACGGAACATCCATGATGACCCGAACGCCTGTCATGATATACCCGATCTCCTTCTTGCTGAGGGTAATATGGGAGTTTCCCAAGTCAATCTCAGGAACGAACAAGAAGTATGAAAAAAAAAAATGCTAGACAACATAATTTGCCGCATATAATAGACCACCAATATAGAGCTTCGAAGTTAGGGTTTATGATAGCCATGGAAGAATATGAGGGAAAGAGTCCAGTGGAGCAATATGAGTTGGGAGTTGGAGTAGATAGCTAGAGAAACGTTAATGGAGTCTAAGGGAGCACTTGGGCTCAAGCATTGATCATGCCATCTGCACGTGGAGTTATATAGAACATGTTTACGTGCTCTGCTAGCTGTAGCTGGCGTGCTGAAGTGTTGTTCTACAGAGAAAGAGAGAGCTAAAATTGAACAATGTACGTACATGGAGTTGTTTTGGAGCGAGGTGCTATTTAGAAAGATGAATTTGGGATCGAGTTAATAGCATATTATTGGGTCTAGTAAGGACTAATTAGGTGTTGCCATTGTGGAATTATCTCATGATCTCATGTGTTTATGTGTGTGTGCAGGATTTTCTATACAGAGAGCTACTGACTTTTCATCCAACAGTTCTAAATCCTCAATCTAGTTTCCTCTATGGACCGATCTAAACCTATTTGGAGCTGCCACCATTGCGTCGACCGTCACATGGTGACTAACCTTCGTCATGAGGGTCGAGTACTTCCAGGGGAACTACTGGCTCAAGTCGTAGGCCAAGTCTTGGTTTTAGAGACCCTGGAACAATGCCCTACAAACGTCAGTTTTCTCATCATGCTCAACTTGCACCACCTCTGAACTGAACCTTAGCATATATGTCCTCAAACTTTCTCTAGGTCTTTGTTTCACCTCATAGAGGTGCTCCAAGGTCTCCTGATCCTTTTGTTGTTGATGTATTGGGTCGTGAAGACCTTTGCCCATTTTTCGAATGAAGAGATCGAAGCAGGGTGCAAAGACTTGAACCAGACCCGTGTAGGCCCTCGAAGCGTAGTCTACGATTGCATCCTCTATCCGGCTTAGGTTCGTTGAAGTCCGAAAGGTCTACACATGATCGAAGAAATCCCTGGTTCCATCCTATGGCTCGTACCCGGGTATTTTGAACCTTTCAGGGGTTACCCCCGATTGATCTTCCCGGTGAAGGGTGTCTCCATTCTCAGGACGGTTTCTTCCATTGATCCTCTTGTATCTCGAGTAGTCGTCATTTGGTAGAGGTTTTTTATCCTTTTCTCTAGGTCTTTGGATCCTCCCGGCTAGCTTTAGACTTCCTTGCCCCTCATATCCTGTTCCCGAGTCTTCTTCCCGATAACTTAAGTTGATGAGGCTTCGGAGATCCTGACTTTTCTTGTTCCTCCACGAGCTCCGTTTTCAGTATAGTTGGTGTTGGAGATCCCTATGATATGGAGCTCCCAGTATGGGGATCCTATGGTTCGGTGCCAAGTTCGTCCTCCAGTTGCTAGGTCCTATCTCTAACCGGGTGGTAAAGACAACCTTTGGTTCATGAGGTTGGTGATTGTCCTCATGAAGGTATTAGTCTGGCTTTACATTTGGGATTGAGAAGACAACTACATTTCCACGGTGACAAGTCCTTACTGTGCTTGAGGCCCTTGGACCACACCTCCCGACCTTGTTTTACCTCGATCACCGCCTACAGCCGAGAGGGGTGTTCAGTCAAACCCATGATATATAGAAATTGAGTGATATACAAACCCTAATCTTAGAATGTCCCATTATGCACCACGGTTGAGACTTGTCTGCTTGGAAAGTGAGCCTGAAATGGATGCACAGTAAGCTTGATTCAGAAAGGAATGCATTAAGGTTAGTTCAAAGAGGAACCTAGTAAGGCTGGATCAGAAAGGGATGCAGTAAAACTGACAACATTGAGGTCATGAGTAGAGGGACAGTGAGACATGGGCATTTGGGCTTCTACAATAAGGAAAGTTTGATCCGGAATTGCTTATGTGTGAAAACGATTACTGCAGCAAGACTGAATAACAGTAAGGCTGAGTTCAAGTGAAAATTTCAGATGAAGTCAAGTATCACGTGTTACCTTTGCACTGTGACAATATCCTTTCCTGCATCAAAAAAACAAAGGTCATGGACTCACGGGTTTGTGAACATGGTTCCTGGATGGCATGAAAGTGATGTTTCAAAGAAAGGATGATTTCAACAACGGTTAGAAACTTGGAATTACCTATAAAAACAAAGGCAATGCCCAAGATTTCATAACTTTTGAATTTCTGAATATCCTTTGCTTTGAAAGAAAGGCAAGTGCGGTAAGGCTTCAAATAAAATTGTGTGAGAAGTTGATAACTGTAACGCCCCCCGACTGTCCACGCCGGAAGACACGTGAGCGTTATGTCGTCACGACCCGGTCCGTGACAAGGCCAAACAAACCGAATGGGTTTCAGGGATACAGGAGTCAAGGAACTATGAACAGTAACCAAATTCATAGCTTACAGTCCCAAATACCTGTTTAATTACATCATTTAAGCGGAAGCTATGCAGATCATTTATTACATTTAAACAATATAGTCATATGATCTGCCATAATATGCGAAGTACATGTGATCATCTAATGCATCCAAGCTCTCTCTAAGAGCCTTCAGGTGCTGTTGGGGGCATACCTACAATTGAAAAACATAACCGTGAGCTAATGAAGCTCATCAACCTCTGGTGTATGAATCCCAATTACAGGGAACTTTCGCTAACGGTTATGCCGATTGTCGAAAGTCCCTCAAACATTTTTATATATATAGGAAAATATGGGCGTCATATCACACAACATCGTTTTTCATCTTTTTATATGGCTTTGTATCGTTTTTAGGAGTCATTCCTTTATTTTGCATTTAATTAGGGTTTATGACTCGACTCCAAAGCAGCGACAACTCCAAGGATATGACCGACTCGGAGTACAGAGATAAGATAAAGTGTCAATCGTCAGCCGGGTTT
>JAOVYX010022174.1:0-14912 GCA_035668315.1 Drosera spatulata | reverse complement strand
AGCAACCATAGCCGATAGAGCATTCTTCTTCGGGCACTCCCGAACGAAGTGAGGGCCATCGCATAAGAAGCACGTCAGTTCTCCCTTGGACTTCCCCGCGTCCTTGGTCGTGCTCTTGTTCCACCCTCTTTGCTCCCTTCTCTTCCAGTCGCTCCCCCTAACGAAACTCGAAGTTGGCTCGATCCAACCGTGGGTCTCTCCTCCACCCTTCTCACAGTCACTCCTCGACTCCATGCGCCGTGGAGACTCACTCCTCTTAAATTCGATGACGGACTCCGCCGTCGCTATGGCCGTCGCAAAAGTTTGGACACCGCGTCTTTGTAACTCTTGTTGCGCCCATGGTTGGAGTCCATCCTCGAAGTAGATAAGTTTGTCTTCCTCGGACATATCGTTAATTTGGAAGAGTAGCTCCGTGAATTCCTTCACGTACTCTCGAATCGTGCCCGTATGTCTCAACTTTCGAAGTTGTCTTTTGGCTTCGAATTGGGCATTCTCCGGATAGAAGTGGAGTTTGAGATCCTTCTTGAAGTCATCCCACTTCTCCATGATGAGCGTTCCCGCTTGAACGTCACCATAACGACGACGCCACCACATTGTCGCCGTGTCAGAGAGAAACATGGCCGCGGTCTTGATCTTCTCCTCTTCGTCTCTAATGCCCAAGAGATCGAAGTATCGCTCCATGTTAAAGAAGAAAGTGTCGACCTCCTTAGCATCGCGTTTTCCCGAAAACGCCTTTGGCTTAGGGGGCTCGAACCGCGTCATCTTCCCAAAGCTTGTACCCCCATTCGCTATGGCCGCCTTGCATAGCGAAGTGTCTTCCCTCAAGACACGCATCTCCTCTTGGAGAGTGGTCACCACAGCACGTACCTCTTCCATTTGCGCTCGGAACTCCTTGCGAAGAGTGTCCAAGCATGAGTTGAGAGTACCTTGCAACACTCCCTTGAGGCATTCCTCCCGAGCCTCGATATCATCGTTGCTAGGCACGTCCTCCTCCAACCTTTCCGCCACCTTGGCCACGACCTCTTCCACCCGCGAGAGTCGTGACTCCATGGCCGCTTGAACATCCTTCGACTTTCCCCTTCCTTTACGCATGGTTACGTTTGCGGTGTTCACCTCCTCGGGAACTCCATGCTCAACAATGCTTGAATCCGCCATCTCTCGCACAAACCAAGACTCTGATACCACTTGTCACGGGGTTAGGTTCTTGCAACCCGTGCGGCACTCAAGTTATTCACACCTTCGCTTGAGCTCAGCCTTCTCGTTACCAAAAGGTGATGTTTGTGAACGCTAAGAGAGTTTGGACTTGGAAACAAGTTTTGTATTAAGAACTTTGGAAGATTACAAGGCTTTGAGCTTACAAGAGTGTTTGGAATGACTTGGATGGTTTGAGATGGTGTGGGATGGTTTGGCAAATGAGCCTTGCACCCCTTTATATACACCTCCATGGAGAGTTCTAGACTTGCCCATCTAGACTCTTCCATATTCCTCTCCTATGTACAAGAACTTATAAGAGTCTTCTACACTCTTCTCATATGTACAAGAATACTCAAGAACTTCTTAGAGAATTCTACCAAACTCTAGGGAATTCTAAAGAATTCCGGAGAACCCTAGAGTTCTCAAGAAAACTCTAGAAAAGTATGGAATTGTCTAGAGAAGTGTGGAGAACTCTAGACAATTCTTCAACTTGAGCCTCTCAAATTAGCCCGTCCGTGACAGTTGGCAGGCCTACATGCCTTGATGAGCTGGACCTTGTAATAAAAGACCCAATGGTGTATATTGATTGGGCATAATGAATGAATTGTTCTCTTCCCATTGATTCCTTCCTCCTTCCTTGTCTCTGAGAACCCTATTCCCCCATTCTTCTTCTTCAAGGTTTCCTTCCTCCTCTGCAAATCTATTTTCTCCTTTGATCGTATCAGTTTGGTATCGGAGCCTCTCATGACGGACAACACACGTTTAATCGAGCTTTGCCTCGTCATCGAAGTCGATTTTAGGAAACATATTGATGAACTGCGCATTGAAATGACTACTCATAGTGAGAGAGAGTTTGTTGAGATTCGAGGAATTTTAGAAGGATTGAAGGAACAGATGAATCAACAACATATTTTGATTTAACTCCAGCAGTTCCTCCAGCGAAACCCCCAACCTGACCCACCACCAAACCCTCAGCCAAATCCTCCTCCATAACTTCCCGCACCCGAGATTCCACCACCACTCACAAACCCTCCTATACACCATCAGTTCCCTAACCAAACCCACAACCTATAAACCCTGTTCCATTGGCCGTGACTCCTCTTGGACACTTCGAGGAAGGAGTGCCACCCTTTGCTCGAATGGGACGAGTGGAGTTTCCCAAGTTTGAAGGAAGCGAAGTCAGAGGGTGGATTTACAAGGCTCAGTAATACTTCATAGTGACAGGAACCCTCCCTGCAAATAGGTACATATTGTCTCTATCTATTCCGATGGAAGAGCCTTATTATGGGATCAAGCATATATGAAGACAAGAGGGATGAATGATTGCCAACCTGGGATGAATATGCTATGACGATCTAGGTCAGATTTGTTACTATACGTTACTCAGATCCCATGGCTGAAATGAAGGCCTTGAGGCAAGAGGGCTCCATTCAATCCTACCAAGACCAATTTGATTTGTTGGTAAATAAGGTGAAGTTATCATAAGCATACTTGGTGAGCCATTTCATTAATACCCTGAAAAAGGAAATCAAATTCCAGTCAGAATGTTTCAACTCTGTACCCACAGCCATACAATATCCCTTGCTAAGCTAAAAGAGACAACATTCGATTAGGGTCGTATTCTATGGTTACGATTCTACCATATATGTCTTTTTCAGTCCGTAAGAATCAAATCGATTTTTTTATATCTCTTTTTTTTTAACATGTATAATTACAAGTAAATTACTACAGAAAAAGAGAGGAAAGCAGGGAAGATATCTATTTTGATTTGGAAAAAGAAGTCACAGAGAAAGACATTCAAAAATTGAACCTTTAACCCTAAACCCTAAACCCTAAACTCAAAAACAAATCCCTTATCCAGAAACTCTACGTTTGAACCTAACCAAAAGAGTTCCTATCTGCCTGCTAGACCCATATACTGGAATGGACGAACCCTATCAGGAAAAAAAAATTGCTGATAGGAAGGAGAAGAATTTATGTTTTTTCTGTGATAAGAAGTTTACACCAAGACACAAGTGTTGAAAAGGGCAGCTTAAGATGGTGGAGGTGGTGTGCGAAGAGCAAAATGAGGAGCAACCTGTGCAGGAGGTGGTGATAAATGATACAGAAGACTCTCCTGAACTGATGTGGATGGAAAACCCCCCAAATTTTAACTTTTGCACTGTTTGGATTGAATTCATATCAAACCACAAAGGTTTATATCAGTGTAAAAGGGAGATCTTTGCATATCTTGATAGATTCTAAGAATACTGACAATTTTATTTACCCAAGTGTGGCTAGAAGGCTGAAATACCAAGTGATAGAAACTCATTGTCTGCCTACAGTATTTGTTGTTGATGGGAATTTATTGAGGGTGGATAGTATATGCGAGAACTTCAGATGAGAATTGACTAGGAAAGAATTCATAACTGATGTATTGTTGTTGCCCCTTGGAGGATGTGAAATGGCGCTAAGAGTTCAATGGTTGTCCACCCTAGGGAATATACCATGAAGTTTTGGGAAGTTAGAGATGATGTCTTGTCATGGTGACAGGAAAGTTAAGCTAAAATCAAAGATGCGTTTGATGAAAAATAAGTAAATGACCAAGCTGTACCATACTTTAGGAATGATACAACTATTTATTGTCCAATTCCTTTCTGTTGACCAACCTTCCTTATTTAACCAAACACATCCCTTCCCTTGTAACATCACCCTCAAAACCAACCCAACCCTATATGTCCTGACCACCAGACAAGAACCTCATCCCCAAACAGAACAGTTGCAAGCCTTACTGGAGGAGTATGCCTTGGTTTTTCAAACCCACACTGAACTACTACCACATAGGTCACATGACCATAAAATTTCATTTAAGGAAGGCATCGTCCCTGTCAATGTTCATCTTACAGGTACCCTAATATTCAAGAGGACATTATTGAGAAGATAGCGAAAGAGATTTTAGAAGGAGGTGTGATTCAACCTAGCTGCAGTCCCTTCTCATCACCTGTGATGTTAATGAGGAAAAAGGATGGGAGCTAGAGGATGTGTGTGGATTATAGGGAGCTCAACAAAGGGACCATCAAAGATAAGTACCCTACTCCTGTGAAAGAAGAATTGCTTGATGAGTTACATGGTTCTAAAGTCTAATAAAAAAATAGACTTGCATTTTGATTACCATCAAAACACAATAGACCCTTTAGATGTGTCAAAAACATCCTTTCGAACCCATGAAGGACATTATGAATTTTTGATTATGCCCTTTGGGTTGACCAATGCTCCCTCGACTTTTCAAAACTTAATAAATGACATATTTAAACGTCACTGGAGGAGGTTCATTTTAGCATTCTTTGATGACATCCTTGTGTTTAGTCCTTCGTGGGAGGACCATTTGAATCACTTAAGGGTTGCCTTGGATGTTTTGAAGAATAACAGGTTGTATGCCAAGAAGTCTAAGTGTGTATTTAGGGCTGATCAGATTGAGTACTTGGGCCATGTAATCTCGAAAAAATGGGTGTCTATTGATCCTGATAAGATTGCATCTATGGTGCAATGGCCTATACCTTCTACATCAAAGTAGCTCAGGGGGTTCCTAGGCCTTACAGGATACTACAGAAGGTTCATTAAGGGATATGGTCAATTGAGCAAACCATTGGCAGATCTTCTCAAGAAAGATGCCTTCACCTGGTCTATAGAGGCATAGAGAAGCTTAGAAGCCTTAAAAGAAGCTATGACTAGAACTCCAATGCTGACACTCCTAAACTTTGAAAAAGAATTTAAAGTTGAGATTGATGCTTCAAGGTCTACATTAAAGCAGCCAATTTTTGAATTTTAATTTAAATTCAATAATTTGTCTTATTTATTTCGGATCGTTGGATTGGGATGAGCTAGCAGGTCTACGTGCCTTGATGAGCTGGATGGCTGGACCTTGTAATAAAAAACCCGATGGTGTACGTTGGCTGGGCATAATGAATGACTTGTATAATTTATCTTGTTTATTTCGAATTGTTGGATTGGGGTGAGCTAGCAGGCCTATGTGCCTTGATGAGCTGGATGGCTGGACCTTGTAATAAAAGACCCAATGGTGTACGTTGACTGGGCATAATGAATGACTTGTCCTCTTCCCCTTATTCCTTTTTCCTCCCTGGTCTTTAAGAACCCTATTCTCCATTTTTCTTCTTCAAGGTTTTCCTTCCTCTTTCTCTGCGAATCTATTTTCTCCTTTAATCGTATCAGGAGACTCACATATACCATCTGAATTTGAACTTAGCACCCAAAAAGCTAGTATAAAATATCTGAAGTTTCCATTGGATTGGTAAGCTAGATAAGGGCCAACCAAACCCATCGAATGTATTTGATGAAGTACATTTCTGGGAAAACTTGGTATGAGAAGGGTTTAAGACAACAAAGACGGTGAAGCGGTTCAACATAAGAGGTTCCAAGATTCATAACCTGCGACGCTATGCGCTCTTAATACCATATTGAGAAGCACTATCACTACCAAAGACAAGAACTTTGATAGAAAACCTGAATGAATTAATCTTACATTATACGCAAACTCTGCTTCCCACAAATTCTTCCTGGTACGTATGTACTTATGATATATGGGAAATATGAGGCTGCAACAACAGCAACCAATTACCATATCAAAAAAAAAAACTGCAGCCAATTAGCTACTAGTGCAGTGTACTGCAGTTTGTTTTTGGTATACAGTAGTTTAGTTTTATGTATTGTACTTTGATAGTTGTATACATTAATATGCTATTGGTAGACTGTGACAAAGTATTAATCAATTACTTACACCAAGTGAATTTCTTCATCAGGAGAACGTTTTAGGTGTGCACAGGCTTAAATGATAGCAATGACCAACTAACGTACCAAACACAATCAGCCTTGACAAATGTGAGAACTCATATAAACCAGAAAGAACGGAGGTAAATCAAGCGCTCTTTTCTAGCAAGGCTTCCTTTGGTATTATTAGAGGTCAAGTCTGAGTAATTTTGTATAAAACACACTAGTAATGTACATACAAGAGCAAATGACCACAACAGCAACAGCAACAGCAACAATCGATCGCAACCAGCTCTCAGTTGTTGTTGTCATGCTCACATGTAAGATGGTAGTATATATTCATTTACCATCATTATTCCATGAGATACACGAAGAAAATCACATAAAAAATAAAAAGAAAAGAGCTGAAAAATTCTTATGAAGAGCGATGTCAAAGCTGATGTGCAGTTTACCATATGATTTCAAGCTGTCAGCAACATGACTCAGGCACTGTATACCATCACCTATTTAGCTAGTATTGTCCTCCAAATATCAACTTCTGTGCTTAAAATCCGACATACTGCGTGTATTGAGTATAAGCTTCAGACTGCATTGCGATGGGGGCTCGAGTGACATGATCGGGAAGATCAAAGGCATCTACGAGCTCCTTGGCGATGTTTCTAACCTGAAAACTCAGGTAGTCCACCAGCTTATGTATAGCCTGAAACAGCAGAAAATTCTAGTCAATTGGAAGTCTACCAGCATCAATGTTCGAGCTTAGATAGTTTTTCGGTTAGGTACCTTTGCTTTATTTGGAGCAACATAGTCCACATTGCGATAGGTGCCGATGTCCTTCCATATGCGGTCCAAAGCATATAGATCACAAATAAGTTTCAGAGCGGCCCGGGTATTCTCATCGGGACACCTGGTGACAAAACAGAAGTTAGATACTGCCACCAACACACTAGGCTTATTTATGCCACATTAGAATACAACATGTTTAATTCGGAGAGTACTTAATCGAAATGAAAGCTAATAGTTCTTCCAATTAAATAAAAAGAAACAAAAAAACAGAGATCAACAAGATTGTTTACAGTCGAGCCACTTCAGAATATTCTAAGAACGACACAAAAATTTACTCGAGAATGAAATGGAACACCAAGTTGTCCTTTGCAGCTCATGAATCAAAGCTGCAGCATAACTGCAGGTTCGATAATTTGCAGCACCTTCTAGGCTAGTTTCAGCAAAAGGAAATATTTGCAACTAAAGTAAAAAATATCAAAAACAAGAACCAAAGACCACCAGGAGCAGAAACTAAAAGCAAAGAACACGGAGTTGATCACGTCGTTTGATAAAATGGCAAAGGAAAACAAATAAAAGCGGTTTCTCTAATTGTCTGTTTTTTTCTTCATGTTTTTATAAAGACGAAAAACCAGTAACACCTTTTTCTGTTATGCATACTACAGTTTGCAGAAAGCATGGAAAACACGACATAGAAGGGAAGCCATTTTCAAGATCAGGCTGGAGTTACTAAACAAGGCCATGAAATCATGAGCAGGGAAGAGAGCAAAATGGATGAAAGTTGTACCTTTCCACGGCATTGATGAACCTGGCCAGAATGACAGATTCAATGTGGGACTCTGCAAGCGTTAGCAGATGATTCAAGCATCTATTCCAAGCACCAAATCCCCCAAGATTTTTGGAGTGCTTCCGGAGTCTCATAGCAACTGTTTGAAGAAGCCTAGACGTTCGGTACTGCAATGAGAAGAGATCAGATAAAACTACAAGAAATGCTGCAACATAGATGGAAACAAAATCATGGAAGTGAGCCAGCAACAAACCCTGAAAGCATCAAGCTGAAATTTCGGATTCCTCAGATGGTCTTCACTTTCCCACCGGGCAATGACTGGGTTTGGCGCAGAGAGATATGAGCTCATAGAATCTCTCAAATAGTTCCAAGTTACCATAAGAGTTCCTCCTTGAAATTTTTCCTTGTACTGTTTCAGAAGATCAGCTGCTACCTGTAAACCCATCAGCAGATTTAACTTTATCATTCAAGTGATAATACATGAGTGCAGTAAATGTGACTGCAGATAATGTACACAAGCTAGCATTTGTTCCATGCCCGATTGATTTGAAGCGGTAAGCAACCACCCCCACCCCCCAAGGCCACACCACACGGAACTCAACTACTAAAGACAAGAAATGGATAATTACTGAGTAGCGATGGAGAAATTCATTAAAAAACATGGAAGTAGGAAGTAAACCTGCTGCAGGAGAACCGTGTTATCCCCTTCAAAGGTCTGGAAAATGTCATGGTCATTCCTAAGTCCACCAAACCGATTAACAGCAGCATATCCATGACCTCCACAGGCTTCTCTGCATACACTCAATGACTTTGCTGTGTAAGAGGTCACATAGGCCTTGAGACCAGCAGAAAGTGCATGAACATCTGCTACTATATGTTCATCATTAGTCTTCTTCATCTCCGAGTATCTCTCAACCAGATGCAATGTTGCGAAGTGGAAAGCATAAGTAGAAGCCAGCAAGGGCATGAGCTTGTGTTGCTGAGATTGGTAATCGAGAATACGGACTTCAGGTTGTTTTGGAGGACCAAATTGCTGTCTGAGTAGAGAATACCGAATGGCTATAGTGCCTGCAACCTTTAGGACACCAACTGATGTATAGGCAAGGGCAACCCTTCCTCCTACCAGTTCCCCGAGAGTGGCAGCAAACCTTTTATTGATAGATGAAAGTTCGCTACTATACTTCCCGTCGCGTGGAACATCACCAAATCGATTAAGAAGATTATCTCGAGGAATTCTTACGGAACGAAATCTAAGAGCCCCATTATCCACTCCATTAAGCCGAATCTTGTGACCACAATCATGTATCTCTATCCCTGGTAGTACCTCGTGCGTTTTCAAGTCTCTTATTGGCACAATGAAAGCGTGAACACCCATATCAGAAACTTCTTTAGTATCGTGGGTTGGCAGCAGAAGCTTGGCAAAAACTGTAGCAAACTTCCCATGAACAGCAGCATTCCCAATCCACCACTTGATAGCCCCATCATTGGGTGTGTTGATTATGAATTCGTCCTTGATAGGATCAAAAGTAGCAGTTGTTTGGAGGCCCTGTACATTAGACCCTTTCAAGCACAGCATAAGAAATATCAATAGTTAATTCCACAAAGCATCAACAACAGCTTACTGTATGAAACTTTTGATATAGTATACCCATCCCAAACCAAAGTAATTGCATTTGCTATGACTGATTCAACACACATTCCAAGAAGCTTTTATTTCATCCACACAATTTTATCTTGAACACATGATAAAAACACACAACTTAAACCATGAGTAGTATTAATAGACAAACTTGCGCAAAATGACTTGATCATCCTGGGGCGCAAGTCATAATCCTCCAATACCAATATTGCAATTAATTTGGGACAAAGGGAGTACATGAGATTCAGGGGACAAAATCACGGAGGAGTTGTACACAGAATTGCCAAGAAGCAACAAGGTCATAAAACAGATGATCTAACTTGAATTGTACATGAAAGAATTCAACAAAACCAAACAATTAGACTAAAAAACAATGCTCTACAATGGAAAAATGTGTTCATTTAAAGAAAAGAAAAGAATGCAGCTTGATTTTAAGAAGCAAGCACTGTGCTCACCATGATGGAGCTCAGTCATAGCAAAGCAACCGAGATAATCAAGGTTGTCAATGCCATCAAAATATTTATCCCTGTGCTTCTTAGTCCCAAGATTTATCACAGAGCCTCCCCAAAGACTGCACGTAACAAAATACAACAGATAAAATTCATATGTACAAAAAAGAAAAAAAAAAGATAATCTATAGCACCAAGTAAATTCAAGAATCCAGCCATTAAAAATCAGTGCGGCGGTTTATCACGCTGAAATTCAATCACATACAAGAGAGAAAACCTATCCCATAAAATACGGATTCTAGCAAATGATTCCAAACACATGGCGAGCCCCAATAAGAAGAAGAATTATTTATCATGTATGTAGGTTCCTTTTGGCAAGAGGGCATCTGATTTCATCCATCATTCTGCCAATTCAACAAACAAGAATCTACCAAACCACAATCGCTAAGGAAACATACTGTATTTCTCATTACTCAACAATATCATCATAAAACTACATAATCATACATAAACCACCAAACAAATCTCCCAATAATACCCAATCCCAATACCTGTACTGCACACCCAATTTAATCCCTAGCGACATATCGACACTCCCGACCGCCTCCACGACACTGAAATACTTCTCCGGATCCTCAAACAAATACCTAAACGGCCTCACACCAGCCTCCCTAACCAACCCGCTCAGCTGCTTCATACACAGCTCCCTATGATCCCTCATCGATATCTCGATCGGCGTCTGCAGCTCCGGCCTCCTCACCACAAAGTACTCGAACACCTTCTCCTGCAAGTCCCTGTGCTTCCCACGCATATACGCTAACAGTCCCTGATCCAACCCCTCCGTCATCACCGGCGCCGCGGCGCACGGGTGGGGACGGAGCTGTGGGGCGGAGGGGTTGATGAGGTGGAGGCTCAGCTGCGAGATTCGGCGGGAGGCAACGATTGAGTGGGTGCGTGATTCTGAGGATTCATTGGGCGATGACATGATTGGATCGGTTAGGGTTTCTGGGGAAGAAGAGAGGGGAAATGGCGGGCGCAGCGAATGGGTTCGGTTTATTTGGGAAAGTGATGAGAGGAAGCGTGTCGTAAGAGGGATTTGGGGGTTTTGTTGTGCATATCCGAGACCGGGAGAGCGGTTAGGAGTGTTTGTGTTTGATTTTGCTGATAAAGACGAACTTTTTCAGGATTCGTTTTTTTTTTTTTTTAAAATAAATCATGTGTTTAATAATAAATAATTAATTAAAATTAAAATAATATAAATTATAGATTAAGATTAGAATATTATTTTTTAATTTTAACTTTTATTTTTTATCGTTTAATTTCAACCATTCATTTTTTACTAAACACACCTATGCAATGACATATATCCTTTTTTTTCTTTTCTTTTTCGAAAGGTTTCAGGATTCTTTTCATATTATCATCTCGAATTTTTTTTATTTTCATAAAATTATAACAAAATATTGTAACCTCGAATTAATGATTATCGTAACATCGTTATCTTTCCGAAGTGATTGACATTTATATATTTTCGTTAAAATTTAACAGATTGATGTTAATTAAAATACATACCTGTGCTTGAATATTATTTAAAAGGGCATCATTGCAGAATGTGGAAGGAAAACCAGATCAGGGATGGATTTGGAGATCAATCCTCAAGGTTGGTGATGCTATGAAAGGTAAATGTGATGTGGATACATATGAGGGCTGGAGGAATACTAGATATTCAGTTCAAAAAGGCTATCAAAAGCTGGTTGTATGTTCTCCAGTTGTGCCTTCGTGTGATCTGGTTTGGCATGGCTCAATACATCCCAGAATGGCTCTCATAGCATGGCTGGTATTTCTAGGAAAGGTTAGAACATGAGAATGGTTATATGATCATGATCTGGGGGAAAGTGATGATTGCTTGATGTGTAGAGGAGGGATCGAGGATATTGAGAGTTTGTTTTTTCTGTGCCCTTATACAGGAGTAATGGGAAAGTTGAGACTGAATATGAAGGCAAGATCGTTCTAGGAATGGTGGATTTGGATGCGAAAAGTGAGTAAGGGGAAGACGAAGATGGCACTGACATGAAGAAGACTTCCAGCTATGTTTATATATGAAATATGATGCCTAAGAAACTATAGAACTTTTCGGCAGGAGTTTAGGACGGTTCGACAACTATAGATACTATAATGAGTTAGATTGATGTATATAGATCATGTACTAGGGATATCATGTACCCCTGGACTTGAGATTTGGTGAATATATCCGCTAATTCTTGTATAAAAATAAAATAAAATACATACCATTGTTTTATTTGTTTTTTTTTTTTTTTTTGTGGAACTTACCATCGTATTTCTTTTTTTCTTTTTTAATTTGGTTCCTTCACTTTCATCTTCAACAAAAATCCCAGAATGTAATGGGAATGCTAAAAATTGTCTTGTTTATATATTTTTTTATTTGATCTTAAACTATGATAGGTGTTTTAATTGACGGACATGTGTGTTATTTTTAATTATTACGAATCTCTATTTGGTCATACAAACAAGATTTGTTAATGTTGGACTATGATTGAGTTACCTTTAGTCAGTTGCACTTCAGCCGTATTTTGGAAATATATATTTACCCCCTCAAATTTTGGGATAAATGTTTTCATTCGACTTGGTGGTCAAACCTTTGTAATTGATTAAAATAATACTTTTTCTCTAAAATATAACTTTTTTAATAAAAAATTAATAGTTATTTTTTGAAGTTGTGAGGGGTTACAACCTACTTGTCTGTTGATACAATCCTCACATCCCCATATATAATTTTGGGGTTATAAGGGCGAAAAACGAATCCAACTACTAGTTCCCATAGGTTAAATTGTGGGAGGAAAAAATGTTGAACCTTGTGATGTTTTGATGATGACAAACGTCACTGTATTCATGTTTGCAGAATTATTAATGTGCAGTTTGGTACCAAGAGGGTGATATCAAGGGAAAACTTAAAGCTAATGCAAGAGATGGATCTCATATTTTCAACCTCAAGATTACAACACAAAGGTAATGCACAGGAGCTATAAGATAGCAACTGCAGTACTGTTATGTAGTGTCATGAGTATTGTAAACAGATTGATACTTTTATCTAGTTAGTCGTAATTGTGAGCACTTAGGAATTTGGATCTATCTTATTCTATTTTTATGATGAACCCCGTCTTTGAAAAGAACTGGTTCTTGATACAGTTATAGTTCTGTAACAGAATCCTTGATTTTCGGATAAGGATTTAAAAAAAGATTTTACACTGAATATTTTGTGTTGTTCAAAAATCAAATCTTTTAATAGAAGAATATTTTCTACCGAGTGGAGAATTGTTTTTTACTAAACGATTTTTTTTTTTATAAATTGTCTTAGTTTTTAGGGATGTGGGGAAACTGTTTTTTGAACCAGTCTTCTACCGGTTTTCACCCACGACCTCCATCTCTCCACTATGTTCTTTCACTAACTATATGAAGAAAAGGTGGAAATAGTTTTCTAGTTATCGAATCACAAGCTTTCAATCGTCCAAGATTTTTCAAGGTGTCTTGCAAAACTAATTTCCTGTTATTCAAGAGGTTCGTCGTTTTGAAAAGAAATAAGGTATATTCGAACCTTAGTGCTCATGTCTATGCTGATGAAATGAAGGTATCAAGTCTGTAGTCATTCGTTTTGAATCTATATATTGTTGTTCTGTCCAGCATCACTTATGAGGTGCTCTGCTTCTTAGAGAACCCTAGCCTAGGTTTTTTTTAGGTGTCTGCAGTCACTAGGAGAGTGTCTGTATTTGAAATTTCACTAGTCTAAGGGTAGATTAGGGAAAACGAACTTGTAAGTGTGTTTACAAGTGGAGTTTTGTAGGAGTCTGTAAGAAGAGGTAATAAATTGTACTTAGGGTTATTATAGTGCTTTGTTGTGTCTTTACACTGGATGTAAATCCCTGACCAAGTTGTGGACGAACTAATATAAATCTTGGTGCTATTTATTTTTTCGTACTAATTAAGAATTGCAAAAAACTGAAATCTGTACAAAACTTGAACTGATTCATCACAACGAACCGGTACATTATAAATTCAGTATATTGTTTGAGAAAAAGTTAAAAACTTGAAATCCTCAATTCATCCCCCCTCCCCTTGTTGAGTATTTCTGCGACTGAGAACTAACAATTGATATCAGAGTCTGACTTTTTAAATGCTAATCACGTGAGAAGGAGATCAACAATATCTTCACAGGAATTAAGAGAGGGGCTTTCATCTCAAAGACCACCTCTTTTCGATGGAAGTTACTACTGATACTGGAAGGAGGGAATGGAAACATGCATACAAGTTAAAGATTTTCAATTCTGATAAATCATAAGATCTGGTCCACTCAAGATTGAGTACAAGAATGATAAAGGTGAAACAGTGGTCAAGCCTGAAGAAAGGTGGGACGAAACTGACTTTAACAAAATAAAAAAGAATGCCAAAGGTAAGAAACTACTCATATGAGGATTGTCTACTAAGGAATACAACAGAGTCTTAGTATGCAAATCAGCCAAGGAAATGTGGAACAAATTGCAAGTCACATATAAGGGTACTAATCAGATAAAACGTTCCAAAATTGATCTTTTGAACTCAGAATATCAACTCACTACAAAAAAAAATAAAAAAAATAGCAATTTACCTACGGATAAAATCCATCGCAAAAACATATATTTTTACGATGGATCCGTAACAAAAATAACAAGTAAATTTTTTTTATTTTTTTACGACGGAAAATCAAACCATGTCGCTAAATTTAATAAATTTAGCGATGGAATTCCGTCATTAAAATTTAAAAAAAACATCAAATTTTTTTAATGATGGAAATCCGTCGCAAAAAATTTCAGTTTGAATTTGCATTCAAATTATTAGCGACGAAAGTCGTCGCTAAAAATAAGTAGTTACGGATCCGTTACTAATTTAATTAGCTTTTGCCTTAGTAACTTTTTACATGAAAAATTTGTATTCACACTATTAGCGACGGATCCGTCGTTAATAACTTGAAATGTAATTTTATAATTACATTCATTAGTGACGAATTCCGTCGTTAAAATAGCTTAGTTACAGATCCGTCACTAATATAATTAGTTTTTGTCTTAGTAACTTCTTACATGAATTTTTTCCATTATTATCGACGAATTCTGTAGCCATTTTACATTATTTAGCGACGCAATCCGTCGCTAATATTGAAGTTTGTAAATTTTCGCATTTTCTTTTTATGTTTTTTTACGTCGTTCACTTCTTTTTCATAATTACTTTCAATTTAATTTTATGAGGACATCAT
>JAOVYX010022173.1:0-14913 GCA_035668315.1 Drosera spatulata | reverse complement strand
TTGTAGGATGCTGTGGACTGTCCTGAATGGATTGTGCCTTTTCATATTTTCAAGGAAATGGCGGAAAAGGTATGAGACTTTGCTCGGAGATAGTTGTTTTTCCTAGTCTCCTACTGAATTATACATCTACTACATTGTAGACTTCTATCACATACCTATGAATCTCTTCATTGACCAATGGGATAATGTTCCTTTCTTGGAAAACCGGTTGTGATTTTGCAGTGTGGTTTTGAACTAGTATTTGTGAAGAACTCCCATACGTTTGTGGATGAGTATCTGAAGATACCAGAATATGTAGATCTGATGCGGAGACTTGGCGCATTGGGTGATGGCAACCGAGATCAGAGTGAGTCATGAAATCTTTGCTTTTACATGGTGAAGCGGGATTGTTTTGCATGAAGTGAACACAACTTTTTTTCTGTCATTGCTGATACTATCTATTTAAGTACCAAAGGATACCATGTCCTCTAGTTTCCCGAAAAACACCTTCCATTAAACCCCTGCAAGCCGGGCTCTCCATAGAAAGTATAATATTTTGCACTTGCAACGGAGACATGGACTTCCCATCAGTTGTAACACCAGAAAACTGGCAAGCCAAGTTTGATGTCCTTTGTTTTACGAAATGAATATGATTTTGAAACATCACAAGAATACGACCTTCTGTTGATCCTGTAATTGTAGAGGCAACGCTGACATTTTCATTCTCAATTTCAGGCACCTTGTCACGAGACGAGTGGGAAGCGGCTTATTTATATATGTCTTTCGTCTTAAGAAAGGTAACAGCTCATGCTCTTCTCATACGTCATGATGCTGGTTTTGCCACTGTGAAGAACGAGAGATGGAATTCCTTGTGTGCCATTCTAAGGGCCTTGTGGATGAATTCGGTCGGTTTTACCATTTTCTTTTTTCTGGTTTCAGAGGGACGATGCTGATTCCCAGACAGTTGGAGCTAAAAGAAGGGACAAGGGGAAGATGCATATAGACAAAGAAGACATTATGTACATTAGCAGATGACTTTAAACCTTCCCCAGGCTCATCTAATGTGCCCGGGACGCTTATTATCACGAGATGGTTATGACTGAGCCAGACCCAACTTAATGGCTTCAAAAAACCTGGCCGTCTTTGTTGTGGAATCAGAAGCTAATTCAATCAGAAAAGGAGGTAGCTGCGAAAACTGCAGCTGGTTTTCACACTAGACGGATGATGCGCTACGGGCAATGGTGGTGTTTTTGTTCTTTTAGTTCAGCGGTACACGATAAGCACTAGTTAAGGCGGTGATGACGATGATGATAATGGTGGAGACGGGAGAAATGCCGACATTGTGTAGTGTAACATTGTTCCCTTCGGGCATAAGTTAAGAATCAGTATTTTTCGTGGTAGTGGTGACTACTGTCTACCATTTTCGATCCACGAGATTGAATTTATGTATGTCCAATAAATTTTGGCTTCAAATTTATATAGGCAAGGAACTTCTTTCTCATTATCTATAGTCTCTATCCCTCTGTGCTGGTAAGCATGATAATACCGAACTGTTGGTTTTACTAAGCATCCCCAGGTAATTATAATTCTTTAATAAAATCTTCAACCAAGAGCTGTTATCCTATTCTCAACTTGAAGATATCTAATTAGGCAGACACGTACATTAACATCTCAACTGCTCTTCATAAGTAGATAATATTAACAATGACTAAAATGATAGCTTAGACATTGACTAGCAATTGCGCGTATAATTTTGTATCGTGTAACCATAATACTAATAATATTTTATCAACATGTCGTTCGTGCAGCAACTGTTGCCAAATAGTTGTAGCAGCACTGAGTCCCCTACTAACCGTATGACGCATTTTTTTTCAAATGCATTGTATCTTCTATTGGTCGTGGAATAGCAAGATATACGATATGCATGGAGTAGACACGGCACTGTTGCAGCTGCTACTGCGAAGATTACCCAATATTTTATTTATGACATGTAAATTAATGAAAAACCACTAGTATAATTTATATCAGGAAAAGGGGATAGCAACAACAGCTACGAGGTGGTTGTTGACTCACTCACATGTTTTCCCTTAGCCCAATTTATACTCTTTTGCTATGTCTGATGTAGGTTGATCTAAGGTTAAGAATGATCAATTCAGTGATAAGAGCAAGTTGAATGTTTTATGTCATTTGGATATATGCAAAGCTTTAATTTGACTATAAATAGTGTCAATTAGTCAAAATTTAGCAACGTTGTTCCTGTAGTATTCATGCTATGATATAGCAATGTGGTGAATCGATGGACAAGAAAATATCACATACGATGTTTTTTTTTTTTTTTTGCATAGGAATTTGTGCATCAAATTTTGTGTGTGGCCAAAAAAAAATAGCAATTGTCATTCTCATAACTATATATGGCACAAGATTTGATAAAATGCTAAATTTGCAATGAAATAGTTTATGCATTAGAGTGTAATAATTTTCAGCCATTGTTATTATTTAACCGTTACAACCCAAATGTCTATTGCATTCAACTTACTCTAAGAGCAAGTCTAATGCTATATGGTATGTTTAAAGTCATAGTCATAATCTACCTATAAATAGTATAAAATTGCCAAAATTTATCAATGCTCCTCTAATGATGAAATATCATTTTTTAGTAATGTGAATTTTTAACCTTTTTTTTTTCTCATCTATCTCAACTACATTATTATTCCTCTTCCTTTTTTGTATTGGATTGTCACTTAAATTGATGATGTGGCATAAAATACCTTAGACATTTGCATAATCAAATTATAGCTAGCCAAAGTAATCTCATTGAAGTGAAAAATTGTGATCATAATATTATATTATAACTTTAACTACCCAAATAACTAGTCCATAAGACTTGCTCTAACTAACTCTTTTCCATAATAAGTCACATATTCGAAATTTTTTTAGGGTATAAATAGTCTAGACGGTCTTGGTGTGATCAAAGGTACTTAAGTTAAATCATTTGGATAAGAGGAGACAGACCTCTCCACATTCGAAGGGATCCTCTACAGTCAAATATATTTTCACATCAAAACACAGTCAACAACATTTGAAACTACACACACGTGCTGTGGGCCATTGGGCCCAGCCCACCAACCCAAACAGCTCCATGGTCAAGCTCAAACTGTATGACAACTGGGCCAACAGGGAAGGCCCAGCCCACACAGTCCACAACAGACGCCATTTGTCTCCACGTTCGGCTCATAGTCTTCGCCATGGCCCATGGGGCACATGCTCGCGTGCTTTTTTGGGCCACGTGTTGGATAAGATTTGGATATTCGCACTCGGCCCATTTTTAATTTGTAATTAAGTATAATAGAATAGTTGACCAAGTTTTAGTTAAGTTTGGTGAAAATATCGACTGTTGTAATGTTTATAAGACATAAAAAGAATTAAGTTCCCGTAGATCAATGATCTTCTTGATTAGTGTTTGACGGGCAAGAATTATATCATATGCATCGAGCTACTTCTTCTATGGCAAAATTAAGCGAAGTGTTTGCTGTTGTAATGATCTTGTTGGCGACTATAAGTTGGTGTATTTATATCAAAACATAGGGAACCGATAGATGAACCAGACACTGAGACATCTTTGTTAAATTTATAGAAAATGTTTCTACTGTCTTACAAAACTAGATGATCGAGGTTGACGTAACGAGGGCGTTTGTCTCTTGGTTCTCATCCTTGTTGCTAATTAAACCGTGTTTAGGTTGCGGGATTGTCTAATCTTTGTCCAAAGAAACAGCAAGAACCCAAGTCACAATCATTGAGCTCCATATGGATAGGCCTCTCTCAATATCATATGGCTCCAAAACGTCAAATCTGTAACAAACTTATAATCTCAATGAGTAGTTGTTTTTCTAATACTAGTAGTTCACATGCTTGATGCTTCTCACATTGTTTTCTTTCTCTCTTTTTTATCACCAAATTTGAGTTATTTACTCAATTTCCTTTTCTCCCATTTGTCTTTCATTTCCCTTATTATGTCAATACAATGAAATTATCACAAACATGTACTGAATGTATAAATCTAAATCCGGCATAGTTTTATCTTTGATATAAATAAGACAATATGCATGTACTCTTATTTCTGTTATAGATAATAGAATTTGGAGTAGTTATGAGACTCCCATGTCAAAATCAGCATCAAAAAAATCAGTCTCACCTGATTGAAAACGCCAAATGCAAGAAAAAAGCAGATGAAAACCACGATTATATCTCAAGTACTCTCAAGTCTTTGTCCCATTCACCCCTTATTGATATATCAGAAGCATCTGGGCTTTTTATCTGAGAGCAACTGATCACTTGTCTGCTGACCCAAAAATATTTTGTAACAAAAAAACAACTCAAAAACATTAATTTCATTTTTATTGTCTAAATGTTTGTTTGTTTGTCCAGACAAATTCAGCAAATATTTTCAGATACTATCAATCATTGTTGTGTTTTCCTTTTTATTTTTTTTAAAAAAATGATGGGCTGGTGTTGACTGATAATATTTCCCTGATGATATTCATCAGTTCTTGTCTATGAATCACTTTCATTATCGTGGTCCAAGTGTGAGTCCAAAACCAAATATATTTGGTGGTTGGGTTCAATTGATATCAATGTCATGGAAAAAAAATATAGTTTTGGTGGTTATGTTTATCTTGCATTTAATGTGTTGATTTTGTATTTGACATAAGGGTATCAAGGAAATCAAGATGAATGGGATTGATTGTTGATGAGAGTGCTTTCATGTATGTCTTTCTCCATGTTTTGGGATCTTGGTCCATGGATCAAGGTGTCAATGTTAGGGATGTGATTTGTGAGACCTATTATCATGTCAAGTTATCATCTGCTCGTTTAATATAATCCTTGTATCCATCTCAGGATAGAACGTGTTAGAACTTTATGTATTTTGATGATAAAAAATAGTAATATATTGATGTTGTTTTGAGTTTTAATGTGTATAGATCTATAATTTTAGGTTTGAAACTTGATGGATCATATGGAATCTTGGATCAAGCAAATGATGGATTCGATCATCATTTGGTCCTGTAAAGATGATGCTCAATTGGATCAATCTTGATGGATGAAGTAGAAATCTTGGATCAAGTCAAAACCTCAAGTGATCATGAAGCAATTCAAGATAAAAAACAAGAGCTATGGGATACAAAATAGAGATCAATTATGTAGTGTCTTATAAAGTGTCCATAGATATGATACTCTTATTTAGTCAGGTGAAGTCATGAGCACTTAGAATTTCAACCAATCTGAAAAATCGTTTTGGAAAGAACTGGCTCTTTTCATGAACCAGTTCATATGATAGTTACGATTTCTGTTACGAAACCCTGATTTTTCAGATAAGATTTAAAAAGATATTTTTAAAATATTTTCACGGATAATTAGTTTTGGAATAATATCTTTTTATATCAGAAATGTTTTTATATTATGAAGACATGAAATTTGACTAACAGTTAATTTATTGGATAAATTCTTTGTTTTTAGGGGATATGAACAAACTGATTTTTGACTAGATGCTTACTCTATTTTCCCACTCTTTCATCTTTTCACTTCCTTGGACTTCAATAGCTTGCATTTAAGAAAAGCAAAACAATGTTTTTGATAGTCATCAAATCATAAGAAACGTAATAGTTTGAGAGTTTTCAAAATGAAAAGCTTGGAACCAGATTTTGGTGAATCAAGAGGTTCGATTGTTCTATTTTATGAAGATCTAAAGTATATTCGAACCTATAATGCTCGTGCTTTCACTGATTGAATGAGGTATCAGACCTGTATTGTTTTGTTGAGTCAAGTTGTAATCAAGATGTATGTCGCAACATCACTCTTTGAGTGCTTTGTTGCATAGTTAACCTTGACTTAGGTTTGTATAGACAACTATAGTCATTAGGGATGACTATATTGGAATTTTCCTAGTCTTGGGGTAGACTTAGATATACGAACTTGTAGTTGTGTCTACAGGTGGAGCCTTGCGGTAAGGTCTGTAAACAAGGGAGCCTGTAGATTATACTTAGGGTGATTAATATAGTACATTGATGTACTTCGACACTGGACGTAACTCTCTGATCAAGTCAAAGACGAACCAGTATTCATCTTGTGTTGTTAATATTTCTACACTGATCATAAATTATAAAACTGGAATCTGTATAACTTGAAAACTGATCCATTACAAAAACCGATATAATTTGATTACATCGTGGAAAAAAAATAAATTGAAAATCCTCAATTCACCTTCTTCTTGAGTATTTTTGTGACTGAGAATTAACAGAACGCACATACCCAGTATCAAGAAACCACTTATACTAAAAGTCCATCAAGTGCTAAACAAAGTCTCGTGACCTCATATCATGAACCGTTTTGATATCTTATCAAGTAATCTCTTCTATTAAAAGTCTGAACTGATAATATATAAAAGTTCCATTAAAAGTCAGTGACCACATGTTAGACTTGTTTTCTTGTCTCTGATAAATAAAATTAAGTGTGGTTTAACGAGGTAGACACCCGATATTAATAGAAAATCGGCGTGTAATGAGTCATATGGTCGAAACGGTCATGTTCATATGGCTAGGTCATGTATTTCAAGTAGTCAAAAGACATAATTTTACCTAGTGTGGTCACTTTTGCTATGGTCAAACTGACTTGAGCTCATATGTGGATGATCTCGGTCCTCCTTTTTTTTTTTTTTGGCGACGTGTGGTAACTTGTATCATACATTTTAGTGGTTAATCGATATACACAAAGGACTATTTTAGTCTGTCGGGAGATTACGGGTTTTGAGTGTAGCTAAACTTTATCCCACTAAGTTAATTACGATGATTAACAATAACAATACAGGTATTTCCTTTTAAGATAGGATCTAGATAGAATGACGGCATATAAATGGTTTTATTTCTGTTACGGATAATAAAGAATCTGTTTGTCCATATCGGTGTTGCGATATATGATCCAAGCAAATAGATGCCTCAGCATTCCACCATCATCCTCAAGGGTTACCATATAATGAGCCGCAAACTTAATTAATCCAACAGCACTGCACAACTTCTTATAAAAAGGAACAGCACACCCTAATTGACCAATATTTAGTCTTTTCCACAAATTATCTCTTGCCACAGTAATTAACTTTTCAACGATAGGCACACTAATTAGCTTTTCTAACAAAGGCTTTTAGACTAGAGTGTGCTGTGAATAATTGTGTGCAAGCTGCCAAGCTGGCTTAATAAACTAAACACAGATACTAAGTATAATTCACCTTTAGAGCATCCTTATATTAACATAAGCGTTGCATCAAATCTTCCGTCATTGTTGATCCCTTAGAACGAATATCGTTTCTTGTGCCTACATATCCACTGAATCGTGACAATTTCATTCGGTTAGATTATGGTTCAAGAGCTGATCTAATGTTAATATAGCGTAAGAATATCTTGGCTCTGTAACTCGCGACGTCATCAATAATTGACCTGACTAATTAGGTCACGTTTGAATCAAGGAAAAAAGATGCCTTAGAAATCGGGGCACACGCCAGGGGGCTGCCTGCCACTGGCAGTGAAAAATCTCCTGCTTCGTGCAACACTTCGGGAACATTCTGTCAAAAGAGCTGCTAAACAAAAAGGATTAATTATTTGCTAAAGCCTAATCATAGATAATTAAGTGCAAATTGAGGCTCTTTAATGATGACATTATGTTTAAAAAAATGTTAAAAGGGAAAATGTTGGCTTTTTTGCTGTTTTCGGAAGTATGTCTCATGTGAGTTTTGTGGCCCAGGTTTCCTGCCTGGATTCAAGTCCTTGAAAATAACAAGAGTGCCGAGACTTGGACAAATACAGTTGAATAGACATGATATAATATGATATAGTTTCGATTGTCATCTTAATGATCTTATAAATTCAAATGATGATTATTATAACAGATCGTGGGATGGTATCGTGTGAATGTTTGTGTGTCGAGCCATATCGAGCAAATTTTAGTGTGTACTCTACATTGCTCGAAAAATGGTTGACAACCAACGTGACATAGGAAATGCGTGTTCAATGTGCACTATATTTAGTATGACCTTGAATCATCTTCAAAACTTCCGCAGCTCGAGATCTTTCTGCAAACGATCGACCATATTGCCTGTGTAGCGAGTCTATCGTTGTTGTTGCCTGGACGGAAAGTTCAGTTAATTGTCATTCGTAGAGCACATGCTATTCCGATACTTAACTTACGCCTTTGCAAATGTAGCTTTCGAAAAGATATTGAATCAAAACAAGAAAGAACCAAATGAGAAGCCACATAAGGGAAAACATGAAAATGGACAAAGTCCTCATTGAGGAATCACTTACACATATGTACATGAAAGATAAGTCTACTTGATTAAACCAAAGAGTCCCTAAATCATAACCAAACAACTAAGAAAAAACATCACATGAAGAAAAGAAAGAGATTAAACATAACATAAAACTACAACTTGTTGATCCATAATGAGTTGTCAACCTAAAATGGCAAATGGGCAAGCATCTTTTTGTTACAACTTGTTCTTTTTCCTAAAATGCCCTTGGTATGATCCAAATCCACCCTCCAATGTCAAATCTCCATGGATTGCTAGCACTTTGATCTCACCTCTCCTTATTGCCATTGCACCATTGCTTACGCCCAGGAACCCATTTTGGGCATTTTGGACTGAAATATTTTTCCACAACTCTTGAGTTCAAGAGCTCAACAATGGGTGCAAACTTGACACACCTAGGAGTCTTATACTGATTGATGGAAGCACCCAAACTAATAGCATAGTCCATTAACTTGTCGAAGCTCCCGGGCTCGACGATCTTGATCTCGAGTGGCCCGATGGACTTATCCGAGACCCTTCCTTGGCGATACACGCTGTTAAGGGACTCTTCCACTGTGAGACAACAGTCCTCAAAGATTGAGGGTGGTATTGGTGTTGATCCATTTAGGCTAAGTTCCCAATACAGGACATAGTGGCCGGGGATTGTCGTGGTGTCCGCATAGCTGGTGTACTCGGTTAAGGTTGCGTCGAAGGGCTGGAGATGGCTCAGGGCGTTCTTGATCGCAGCCTGGAGCTCTACCTCGTCGGTCTTATCGGAATCTATGCTTAGGACCACGTTCTTGCGACAGACGAAGTTGAACTGTGGCGCGTTATTCTTGAATCCTGCTACCCTTAGCACATCACCAACTCTGTACCTATACAATCCTGCATATATAGTTCACAAATACAAAATATAATTAGATGTGTAATCTAATATACAGATATGTGCCATTTGTGTTATGATATAATTCAATGCAAATTTTAGCTTACTACAAGTTTTATACATGCATATTCTACGTAAGAAAATTTCTTGAATGTCTATGTAAAGGATTTGGTTTTCGGATTCATACCGGCATAAGTGGTGATCACGAGCTCATACTCGTGACCAAGTTTGACGTCGATCAGATCAACCAACTCCTTCTGCTCCTTCTCGGTGAGTGATTTGGGGACAGAGATCGAATCCGTGATGCCATTGTTGCGATGAACGGGTAGGAACTCGAAATAGGCCATAGTAGGAATAAGCGTGTAAGCGACGTCCCCAGGCTTGGACAACGGGCTCAGGTTGACCCCGAAGTAGCACTCCGACGAGGCGTACATGGTGCAGACAAGAGGGAGACCATTGCTATAGTAATCAAGCGTTGGTATGTATTGTGACATGGTCCCTGTCACAATAACATCAACATACTTTGTGTTAGGCCAAAGCCTAGTGATGATCCCCTGCCATGAGTCCTTCCCGCATTGTGCCTCTATAAAATCCGCCAACTTCGCGTCGGGCCTCAGGATCCGGGCCACGGCCTCACGGACAGACGGGTCAGTGATCTCGGGATTGATACTCCCCGAGCGGATATCATGTGCCAAAAGGGCCCAATGCTTTTCCAGAAACTTGATGGCCCGGATGAAGCCCGAGGCAAAGACCGCCCCGACCCGGAGCACCTCATTGTGCTGGCAAAGCCCGCAAAGCATCTGGGAGTACATGCTTTGGTAGGAGTCCGGGCAGAGCACGGTCTCATTCGGGCTTGTGTAGTTGGTGTACGGGTCATAGGGCCTGTCCTTGAAATGAGTGCTCTTGTAGTAACTTGTGAGAACCGGCCGGGCCAGCAGGCCCGACGGGGTCTTGGCCTCGGCTTTTATGAAGAGAAAATACATCCCCTTGCCCTTTTCTAAACCAGGAACAGACTGGCTCATCACTGGCATTAGAAGGCTGTATAGGAATTGCCTCCTTTCGAGCTCCTCTTCGATTGTTGGCATCAGTTTCCTTTCACCCCCTGATGTTCCAGAGCTGTGATCATAGCATAAACAGAAACATGAATGAGCGAAAATCAAATGTGTTCTATTGTTACGCGAAAAATAACTTCTCTGACTCGTTAATTATTCGATTTACTTATTGTTAATCATATGTAACAGTGTTAATGGCTAATGTTTAGCTAAGCAAAATAACAAAACTAAGACTAATTGGTAGACTATAGTTCATATATCTGAAATTTATCTATGGTTTCTTGATTATAAGAAAGTAGGATGAAAACCAACATGACTCAAACACAAATTGCAAGCAACAATCAAATGAGTCACAGTTAGGTTGAGAACATGTACATGACATGGTCTTTCATTCTTTTTTACCTAGTGAGGAACTCAGAGATGGGCTGAGAGCAAAGGATCTGCGACGAATCGCCATTAGCGATACGAGTGATATCGGGTTCGACATCCTCATACTTGATCACAGGAACCATCTTCTTGAAAGTTTCCCTATCAGTACCCCCATTGAGGCCATGCCTCTGTAGGTACTCGACATTCGCGTTGCGCGACAGGATTTCGGAGAGGACTCTCCTTTGGACCTCATCAGCATTGGTTGTGACATCTTCTATGAACTGAAGTGTCTTCTTGTTGTTCTCTATGAGATTGTATTCTAAGGGTATTGATGATATTGGTTTCTTTGTGCCCTTTGGTGCCTCAGGCATGGTTGTTTTTTTGAGATGAGAAGGGCAAAAAGATTTTAATATGAGATATGGGAAGTGTGATTTTTGTGATATTTCTCTTTGAGGAGTGTGGATAGTGCAAAGGGGAAGGGAAGATGAAGGATATATAGAGGAGAAAGGGTGGCTAGGGGGCTTACAAGAACAAAGAAAAGGATGTGGAGGGTAGGTTGGTCATTGTGTGTGTGAGGGGTTAACACTTTTGTTTTTGTGTTTTGTGATGGACATTAATGGTCTTGATCACCCACCCAAGACATGGAAATTTTGTGTCCCCTTGGTCAAACATCAACTTGCAATGGGACTAACTAAATGGTTTTTTCTATTTGGTCTAGTTAGTTAGTTACTCAAAATAGTAGTAAACTAAGATGCCAATAGCTTAAAGAATATTTGGTCTAGTAACTCAAATTAGTTAAGGCGTGCATTTTGGATCTGATGATGGATTTTGTCAATGGAATTGAAAGAAACAAAGTTTAGAGGACTATTTCTGAGAATATGAATACATAAATTGAAAAGGCTAGAAACTCAATTCCTATCTTACAACATGTAGTTATATTGATTTTTATATCTTGGACATGATTTTAATTGATTCTGTATTCGACTTGTTTCATTCCATACTAAGTTTGACCTAGCTAGTCGGTAGTCCAAAGTCGACCTATGTTAACCAAAACAAATATTTTCGGATCGAGAAAACGAGGGGAATTAGCTAAGGGATGTCCTTAAGTTGGCTAGGGATCCCAAATTAGGCAAACAATGTGTACCAAATAATTGCATTATTGAGGGATATATGTCTTGAGATAATTAGCACTTTGGGGTACCCATTTGGAAGCAAAGGCCAGATAAGGTCATAATACATGAATCAAATAATAACAAACTTCTCATATACCCAAACTAATACTCCTAATAAATCATGTTTTGGTGGGAGGCTTGTTTGTGAATAGTAGGGGTCCCTTGAACACCCCCTCAACATGTTGTATTTGTTGCTCAACATACTTGACAAATAGAGCTTGAGTTACACTATACTCTACAACTACTAAAAGAAAGGTTCTTTATGTATGACATATAGTATATCTTTGGTTGGACAAAATCATTTTTATCCATGTGTCTTGTTCCTTTATGTGTCACCTATATCCTCATCATGGATGCCCACATGTCACTGGATCATCACTCTTCTCCTCTCAATCCTCTCCACCTCCTTTGCATAGATATACAATTCCCTCATCTCATCACATTTAAGTATATAACCCCCCATTATAGTAGGTCAATGTTCTTGTATTTTATGATATGCGCTATTTGGATGTTAGAGCAAGAGGTAGACAAGTACCATATGGAAGGGCAGACATGATCATCCTTTAATACTCCTTCAAGTTGGCTTAATCCAAGCAAAAATACTCCTCAAGATATGAAAATGATAGAATGTACGTAATCTTCGTCGAATTAGTTATAACCAATGAGATGTTAGCATATTTAGTTCTTTCGAACATTCTATACTGCTACGTTTTCAATTTCATAGACGTATACTAAATTCAAGACAGATCACAACTCATGTAATCTCTTTAAGCTGTGTCAAAATGTACATAATTTTATTTTTGTTATAATTGTAACAAAAGACTACCTTCTAATGTCCATACAAGGTATCCAATCACTAACCACACGATTGAGGGAATAGATATTTAGTTAAATATATGAAAAAATAGACCCTTTTTAAATTGAAAATGTTTATTTTTTAATCGAGTCAGAAAAAATCTTAAAAAAAGAAGCAAAACATTCATAACAAAAAAGAACAAATTGCTCACTATCACTTAGACCAAGATGTGTTGGCCGATACATGGATCTTTTGCCTAGCATTTGCTTGGGATAATTATCTAGCAAGTAACACATTCATTAAATGGATGTCATTTTAGTTAGTGTCAAAGCACAAAAAACAGGGGAAGAACACTATGGTTCCAAGGCTGCAAGGGAGCCGGGGAACCGGGTTCAGGGAGGAAACCAAAGGGAACCGAGCAGTTTAATTTCCCGGTATACGCGCAGTCAGGCCGGTTCACTCACGCGCCGGCATGATGGCTGGGTGTCTTGTCTCTCATTAATCCAACATTTTCCCCTGTTTAACTCCATTAATTGTTTTCTCTTAATTAATTATACTCATCTCGTTTTCAATGATATTTAATGGGATGTTTGATATTATTATTTAAAATTATGAAAATCAAAATCAATAATAAAAATAAAAAACAATAAAAAATATTTTATAAAATAAGATATTTTTTTGCAAAAGAAATTTTAAATGTTGTATCTACATGAAATAAAAAACAAAAATTGAACATTTTTTTTATTTTTGATTTTTTATTTTTGTTTCATCCATTTAAAAAATAAAAATCGATAACAAATAATTTTGTTTCATCAATTATTGAAACGAAAAACAAAAAAAACAACAATACTAAGAATTGCCCTAACCTTTTATGGGTAATTTATTGAGGACATCTGTATATCGTCGTCCTAGATGGATTTGTAGTGAGCACATTGATAGCTTATGGCTTTGATTACTTTGGCCCGTTTAGCCAATGATAATTAGGTTCAAGTTCTGACAAAAACCAACGTTAATGTGCAATAACAGACATATCTGTCATTTTACCGTAAGTTTGAAAAACAAAACCAAAACATTACGTTAATGATATCGAATACACTTAAATCGTTATCTACAGTACAGAACGATGGAACAGTTAACAATATTCAATTAAAGGATGGCTTGTCCGCATGTAGTAAATGTGTGGTATGGCAAGCTAGCTGTACATGTACTGGAACAAGTTCCGTAGCGTACGGTAACAGATACTCCTCGACAACTGGACAGATAGATGAAGGAGTGAGCAGTTGCATTGTGTGTGAGCAACCTTTGCTGTGATATTCTGCACCTGCACCGCATCTCCACACAGCTGTCTCAACAGACACTTGTACGGCCAGCTGGCGTCCACGCCGTTGCCATGTCCCCTTGTACGTTGGGCTGACGCAATAAAGGAAGTATCTCATGATATTTTTCTTTAAAGTTTAATCCAAGGATTAAAATCCTTTGATCAAAGGAATGTAGACTGTCCCGAAAGATCATCTAAACCAAGACTTGAAGGTCTGATCAGAAACTTCACATTGACGATTGAACACCCAATAGGATTGGATCCTCTAACCTTTTCATTGGACGATTGGGGTCATGATATTTGACACATAAGAATGAGATCGAATTATGATACGTAATGTTTAGGTCTGTTTGTTATCAATTGTTTTTTTTCATTGATTGATGAAAAAAAAATGTTTGTTTTCGAATCTTGTTTATAAAATACATGAAACAGAAAATCAATAAAATAATTATCAATTAACAATTCAGATAAACAAAAAGATAACAATTCAGATAATCCAATCGAATATAGAATCTATAATGCATGAGAATCAATATTACTTTTTCATCCCGGAAAAAGTGAAACACATTGAACATATACTTTTATTAAGAAAAATGAATTGAATTTGATACAACTGACATCTTTGTCTCTTGTGTGTTAATGGAAAAGGAAGAGAGAAAAATGATAATAAGAAATAATGATGTGATATAAGATGAATAACGAGGATAGTTGAATAAATTTAGATATTAAAATTTTTATTTATAATAATATTTTTCTTTTTTAAAACAAAAAATTTTAAAAAAAATTTCCATTTTTTTTTTTGAACGAGGGATTATCATTTAAAACTCTCAAATACATTGAAGAAATAACAACAAAAGAAAATGTGTGAATGAAGAAAAGGAGCCAATGTTTACTCAAAGGGCAGTGCTAATCGTCCCCGAACTCACCCCTCCATCGGGCCTCATTCTTTTTTTTTTTTTCAATTCCTCAATTTGTCCTTTCTTTTATAATATTTAAAATTATTTAAAATTAT
>JAOVYX010022172.1:0-14913 GCA_035668315.1 Drosera spatulata | reverse complement strand
TCCACTACTACATTTAACTCCATATTTATAGAGTGAAGTGGGATCTTATAAATATAAATTTGACGTGCTTACGACGGTACACATCACGATACTATGAGAACACCTATGAGCACCTCTGTCAAGTTAGAAAAGGATGAAAAAGAAAAGTCCATAAGTACTATGAGAACGCCTATGAGCAACCAGACTTGATATCATGTTCTCAGTGTGCGTGTGCAAGATTTCAATTAGATCCAAAGGAATCGCATTACTGTGTTGTAAAAAGAATCATCAGATATCTCAAGGGAACTCTAAACTTAGGGCTGTGGTATCCAAGTGATTCAGATCTAACGCTTTGTGGCTATTTTGATGTTGACTTTCCTGGGTGTACAGTGGATAGGAAAAGCACCAGTGGCTCATGTCAATTTCGGGATGATACATTAATCTCCTGGTATAGTAAGAAGCAAACAACCGTAGCAACCTCCATTACTAAAGTAGAATATGTAGTAGCAGAAAGTTGTGAGGCCAGATTCTGTGGGTGAGGTCACAGCTTCTAGACTATGGAATGCCCATCAGTCATACACCCATATACTGTGACAACACTTCGACATCTGCAATAGCAATAGCGAACAATCCTGTATTCCACTCACGAACGAAGCACATAGACATCAAGTACCAGTTCATCAAGGATCATATTCAGAATAGAAACGTCACACTGGAATCATTTCAACAGATAAGCAAGTGGCAGATATCTTCACGAAACCATTAGATGAGAAGAAATTCATTCACTTCAAAGGAGAATTAGGATTGATAAATTGTGAATATTAAAGACACAATAAAGTTGTATATAACCACTCTGCTGAACAACACAGCAAAGCAAGGCTGCCCTCTGCTGATAACTCATAATAGATTCTTTTCCAAAGATTACAATTCTATTCTGAGAAAATTATAGCCGTTTCGATTATTACGCATGTCCGTTATCTTGACTGTCTATAAATATCAACACTTTGGTAAAGTTTTCACACTTTGCATTTCTTCTCATCTCAACTCACTTCTAAAACCTGCGTACTATACTGACAAACCCTAGTTTTCAACATACGCAAGCAAACATCTTTGAGTCTCAAATTCTTGACAACATTTATAGTTCCTTAGTTTGTATCGCACTTCTCGATCAAGTTTTCACTCTATATCTTAACTTTTGTCCTTAATTTTTAGACTAACTAATGACAGGGAAAGAAGCGAAAATCTCTCAAATCAAGACCAAAAATGTCTTGCTGATTGATAAGGCATCTAATTTCTCAGAGGGGATCAAAGAGATCACCCAAATCCTTTTTAATGCAGGTTTACAGGTACTACTTAGAGAAGAAACAAGAATCCTGCTCCAAGAGGTATAAGAATTTTGGGATTCCGTTAGCATCAGCAAGGATGGCGAGAAGATAACAACAGTCATACGGGGTGAAGAAATTATATGAACAGCCAAGGACTTTTCTGAAGCCCTCAAACTCAATGATGATAAAATACTGCCAGAAGAATTAGCAGCAAAAAAGATACTGGAAGGAATGAACAAAATAATGACATATATCCTAGAGAAGGGACAATTGCTCAAAAAGTATTTCCAAGAAATATATGAATTCCTTGCTAACGTACAAAAGAAGTGCCTTCTGGTTGTAGAAGGCTCTAAGGATCATGTGAATCAGGATCAACTACAAATGATGACCGGCTAGGTCCTTGGAGAAAAACTAAACTGGAGCAAGTTAGAATTTGGAATGTACATCAAGCGGCTTAAGGAAAAGAAGAGCTATGCATTTGGACTAATCATAAATCTACTTGTCAAGAAGAAGATCAAGGTCAGCTCTAACGAAGGAATTGCAATAAATGCCAACAAAAGAATTGGAACTTCGATACTCAAACTCATGAGAAAAGCTCCAATAGCATTTGAAAAGAAGTAAACAGCAAACACAACAGAGACAATCACAAAGTCCTCGCCTGTAAAAGAAACCAGACGACCTCCAACAAAAAGAAAGACTTCAGAACCTGCTGAGAAAGAGATGAGAAAAACCCCCAAAGAAGAGAAAGAAGAAGAAGGAATCAATTCCAGAAGAGCCCCTCATCTCAGCAGAACAATAACTAAATCAGACAGAAAGCCTCAGCAAGAGAAATCTCAACAAATTTCAGAAGTGAAGCAACTGCAACCGCAGAAGAACCTACTACAAATCAACCAATCGACACACCATTAGAGCAGCCCTCTGCTGAGAAAACCAGAAGTCGGGTAGAACATCAACTCAACCAAGATCAAGAAGTAAACTATCCTCCATCGATTCCTGAGCCAAAAGAATCAGCTATAGCAGAACACATAGTACAGCAAAACAAAAAGTATAAATATCATTAGCAAAACGAACAAAAGGAAAAAGTCACTACATCTCAGGAAGTCATCATCCAATCAAGAACAGAGTGACACGCAAGAAAAAGGGTCTCAAGAAAGAGAGTTCATCGTTCCAGCTCAACCACTACCACCAAGGAACACAGAATAGCAACGGAAGAACTTTGGCACTCTTTTTATTGAGAAAAGAGAACTAATGTATTCCAAGTATGGCGCGGAAATACCTCTCATATGCATATTTGTACTGAGAAACAGACCTAAAAGAGCCAGATTCACCAGCAAAATTCCCAACATCGTATAGTGGAAAGGAGAAGACATATCTGAGCCATTGGATGAGGAATCCAACAATGAGTTTGATCCATTGTTCGAACGTTATGGAAACTGCTATCTGCACCAACGGCTTGTCATAATACTTCGAACGTAAGAACAGAAGTAACTGAAGCTGGTCTGATGCAAGATGCAACACGAGTTCTATATGAGGATCTGCTGACGGATTTTCTAAAGAAAATGAATGCCACTCTAGTATCGAGATGAGCCAGAGAAGAACAAATTAGAAGATTGATTACTGAATTACCTACTAAGGAAACCGAACTGGCAACTCTAGAAAATGTTCCAGTAAGCAAGGATGATGATCCACTTGTGGTCAAGATGAGAATAGACATGATCCAGCTACTCAAGCACAACATCTCCATCAGAAAAAGAGTTATTGAGGAGCTAACCAATCTCAGCACAAAGGATGCTGAAAACATGAAGAATAAGCCAGCTAGAGTACCTCCTTTGCTGCAAACCCTAGTCAACAAATGCCTAGGATGACAACAGAAGTAGTAAAAACCAAAAAGTGTCACCCACATCTTCTCAATACACTGAAACTAGCTCTAAAGGAATACCAAGCAGTTTAGCAAAAAAATACACAGCAGAGCATCCAGATAGCAAAGAAAGAGCCGGTCTCAACCCCTCTCACCATAAGAAAAGCCTTGGCAATCAGAGAGGAGGAAGAAAGAGTAGCAAAGACAGTAGGGCTCCAAATCCTAACAAGCACAGTACAACAAGAAGAACTACTACCCACAGCAGAGCCAAAGACTTCAACGGCAGAGCAGGCCATTGTTTCCATACCAACAAGCACTACGACTACCACTCAACTGGCTATCACTATAGCACCAAGGAAAGTGGGTCAGTCTAGTGACATCAATTCACCTAGATGACAGGAGACCGAAGTATAAGGGTAAAAGAGCTAAACTACCAAAAGGGAAGTTCCTATACACAGTCAGAACAACCATTCCAATAGAAGAGTTTGAGAGACTAGCAGAATATCAACAAGACATGAAGACTCAGGAAGAAGAAGAAGCAACAGTCAGATCCCTTATGGAAAGCATAAGGCAATAAGTAAGAGTACAAAGAAGTCCTTACGTAGCAGTGCTTGTCAGATGCAGAGTTTAAGATTAGATAACTGAGCAAAGACTTGAGAAACTGGACACTAGAGCCATCACTTCAGAAAAGTTCAGAACAGATGAAGTACTGCTGGTCAAAATACAAGAGGTTATTGAAAAATTCAATTATAAAGCTCTGTCTAACATAAGAAAGCTCATAGAGGGAAATATATCAGCAGCAGAGGAGAACACCAAGTATAACGATGATAATGTTCCAGGACATGATCACAACCATTAAGGCGATGATCTAAATAGAATCCTAGATGAGATAACCTTGGATGATATAGATACCAATCTCAAGCCATCAAAGAAATTACTATGCCTCCACTCACAATTGAAGCACCACCAGCCCAACAGTCAATGGATGAACTAGATGCAATCATAGAAACAGAAGAGCTGCAAACTCAAGGGGAGCTCAGCTTTACAGACTATACAAAAACAGCCATGACTCTTCAAATTAAACAAGAAATGGTGGACGAAGCTTATTAGCACAGAGAGTCAACTCAGGAAATTCAAGGAATTACCATAGAAACCTCTATCATATTGATCGAGGAGGAATCAACAGAGCAAGGCACTCAGCAAGGTCACACAGAACCACACATCAGCACAGTAGAACTCACCACTTTAGTTCTATTACCTGTTCGACCAATAACAGCCGTATCTCAGACTCCATGAACAATCTTGATGCAAAAACTCATGTGGGAGGAGTCCATCTTTCAAAACCTCTCTCCTGTTGTGAGTGATATGCCCGTTACTGTATGAACTCAACAATTTGCTTAAGAACTCGAGGAGGCATTGAAGGATCCCTCATCAGAAAATATTTTCAGGACTACCAGAAAGCTTTTAGATTCCTTCAATGAAGTTGACAATAAAATCACTAACTCCCCTGTAGAGAAAATATTCACAGCCGTTAGAGATACAACTTTAAATACCGTAAACACCAGTGAGTCCACTCCTGTAAGGCTTCGCCAGGAATTAGAACAACAAGCCACACATCCCTACGCTCTAGACTTTATAGCAACAAACTATGAGCCTCAACTTCGCAGAGAGGCCGCACCACACTTATCGGACTTCCTGCAGGATGATCCTCTTCAAATTCCAGCACCAGAGTCACTATCCACCGTGGAAATCTTGTCTAGAATATATACCATGACTGCACAACAAGCCCACTTTAGAAGTCAATTTGATGCTCGTCTTAATCTTCTCATTGTCAAACTTCGCTATGATTTTGGTACTAATACTCAAGAAATCATCAGATGCATAGCCTACACCCTCAAAGAGATAGAGAAGAAGCACAAACAAACTCACACCAAAATCACTCAACTAGCTCTTGCAAGTCTGCTTTCGGACAGGGCTACTCAGAAGCTTGAGACGGCTCAGAAGACTATGGAGATCACAATGGATACACTCCATAAAAAGCAAACTAAGGATCTCGATACCATCAAAGATAGACTAAAGACTCTTATTGATAAACAGGAGGATGATCGTGCATATCTCAACCAACTGCTAAACACTATTCTTCAAGGAATGGAAACCACAAGAAGGATTCCTCCAGAAAGCTAGACGCCCTTCAAACTGCCCTTGATACTCTACGTGATATAGTACAGTCTCTCCTCTCATTTGATGATCACAAAGGGGAGAAGCATTCGAAACTAGATGCATCCAGGAAACTTCTCACGCATCATGCATAAGAGCTTGACAAAATTAACGAAGAAGCCAGGATTTATAGACCAGAAGAGATCAGAGCCATGGAGGAGGCAAAACTAACATTTGACGAAAGGGATACGTTGAGTGCAGAAATAGAAAAAGAGGAGAAGATCATAAGAGAAGGATATCATGCTCAGTCCTACATAGAATCCATTGAACACAAGCACAAAAGGGAACCACAATCGAGACAACATAGCTACAAAGAGGCACATCAAAAGAGTGGTCATCAACACAGAAGGGAAGACAAGAAAAAGAGCAAAAGCAGCAGTTCAAACACCTTAAGATTTGAGCAGAAAAAAAGGGATAGATCAAGATCACCCCACAAGGATCACAAGAAGGAAAGGTATGGAGGATATGACTACAACATATGGGGAAGCTGAACAAAATTCCAAAGTAGTCAAACAGAGACAACAACAAAAATTTCTTCCAATCTAAATCAGATCAACACTCTGTGGAGAAAGGAAGGATGTTTTGTTATCACCAATTAAGGGAAAGATTGTTGAATCAGATCCAAAGAAATTGATGATAAACAAAATAATCTCATCAAGGCAGCAGGGTCGTGACTCAAGGATAGAATGGTAAAGGATAACAAGACAGTAGAGTGCAGATGGTCAACATCAACAGAGTGCAGTCATGCTGAGTCCCACCTCTGAGAGTCAGATAAGGCAGCAAGATGAAGACAAGACTCCACAAATCAGCAGATCTAGTAAACAAAGCTAAGAGTTCAATTAAATTAAGCTGAATTAGTAGAGTTCAATACAGGACAAAGGCGAATACGCCACTGTGATAGTTTTCACAGGCTGTTTTATTCTCATGTCGTTTTCAGGAGCTTTGGAATTGGCATTGGACTCTTCCCAATCAAAATCGATGACTGAGATCATTTGAAAGGACAAAAGAGACAACGAATAGTAGAAAGAGTGTTGCCTATAAATAGATGAAGTGTAGCAAGGTTGCAACTAGTTCTAAATTCTAAAAAAGTGCAAGTGTTGACTGTGCTGAAAGAAAACTCTCAAGCTGAACAAGTGTTGCATCCAAAGTAAACACCGAGACTCACGTCTACTCGAATGGAGCACAAAGACTAAAGGCTAACTGATAGGTGTAAATCAGGAGAGGTTTAGTATGCTGCCCAAGAGAGGTGTGTAGTAGAAGACTGCAGCGTTTGTGTGTACTCTGTAAGCATGTTAAGGGTCAACCAAAACCCCCAACACATAGTGGAATACCTCTTAGTTGATCACACTGATCTCTAAGGAAAAAGTGGACGTATGCTTTAGAGTTTCATTTGAACTTTATCATCAGAACCACTATAAACTTGGTGTCTATCTTTCTTACATATTTACTATTCTCATGACATAGTAACTTCTAACTAAACTTGAGAACGATTGTTTTAAGAAATTGGTGAAGAAGCAACCATTGTACCCTGAAACTCAAAATCAAGCAAACAGCAAAGATGGGCTAAACAATTAGTAGAGTTACTCATTTGACTCTGATGATACATCATTTCTTCGAAATAAATCTATTCAACCACCCCTAAATGGAGAAAATCGGTCGACGATTCCCAGATTGAAAGTCAACACTAACGACTCCCATGATGAATAAAGGGCAAGATCGATCTTAGTCGTGTGCGAAAATGCAGAGACAAGAAACATAGAAACAAAATGCCATTAAAGTGAAAAGGGAAACCTCAGGGAAAATCCCCCGAATCCTGAAATTGTTTACTAAAGCATTACAATTAGAAAGTGCCCGGGGACACGCCTCCAATCAAAAAAGGAAAAACTCTAGCTACCAACATCATCATAAACCTCAGAACTCTCCCGAGTGTCGCTCTCGTCATCGACCTCCTGGTCGTCTATCCTCGGGTCCCCCTGGCCAGCGTCACCACCCCTGACTTCATGGTCCAGAGCTTTCGTAGCCTTAGCCTTCTCCCGAGCTTTCTTCTCGACGAGAAACTACTCCTCTTCCTCGGGGTAAGAAATCGGCCAGCCTCTTATCAAATTTTGGAGGACATGCGCAACTCTATATACAGGAGCTTTAGTCAATGTCATCCCGACATTGTCGGACTCGAGCACGAAGATTCGCTTAAAAGCAAGTTCGCACCTGTGATCGAAGCTGGCCTGGCTTGAGTCCTTGACCTTTTTGGCCTCTTCCTCGAGCTTCCCCTCTAACTCCCTTAGGCTCTGCTCCTTCTCGGCCTTCATTTGATCATACCGGATAGTTTGAGCCTGGTTCAAGTCCTCGATATTTTTGGCATCTTCCTCGAGCTTCCCCTGCAAATTCCTTAGCCTCTGCTCTTTCTCAACCTTCATTTCATCAAACCAAGTAGTTTAAGCTTGGAGTTGGGAGTCTCGATCCGCCAAGGCACTGGTTAGCTCAGCAATCCGGTCATCCTGCACCGATGTAGCCTCTTGCAGAATCTTCAACCGGGTTTTCAGGTCAAAAATTATGCTCGAGCTCTCCGAAGCCGTCTTCTCATCCTCTTTCTTCCCCGTCTCGGCCGTTGCAACCTGGACCTTCAAAGACCGAATGACACTACTAGTGCTCTCCAAGTAGGCACAACGATCGGTCACCCTAGAGACAGCCTAGAAAGAAAAACAAAGTTAGAAAGAGATGAAGTGTAAAACCGTTAAGGAACTGAGGGATCGGGATCTTATCCTATAGAGATCATTGTAAGTCTCCCGGACCATTTATTCCCAAGGGGAAGTGGAGTGGAGGGTGGCGTCCTTGGGCAGGATCCAAGAAAGGAGTGCCTTTCGACCTTCAAAGTCGACATTATGGCAGGACACCTCGGGGTTCACATACCACGTGGGACGCTAAACCGAAAACCCAGAACAAATCGTCGCATCAAGGGCTCCTCCCTTAGTCATTGAAGACAAAGTGAAAGCCCCCATCCTCGTCAAAGCCTCCAGAATCGCTGAGGTCGCAAGGGCAGCCCGGGAACACTTCAACAGTCAGCGATGAAGATGGAGGAGACATCATCCCAGTGCCACTAGTGGATTTCCCGACTGTAGGAGGGTCCCGGTTGCAGGAGGGGTTCCAGTTGCGACAGGCGCCTCAGTCGGCTGAGGGGCAGAAGTATCCGTCCGAGGCTTTTTTGGTGGAGGACAAGAACCGGGACAGGACAACAATGTTGGGCCCTCGGTTTATCGTCACGGTCGCCGAGCACCTCTTGTGTTGTCTGGCTTCCCGGACTGCTTGAAGTTTGTCCATTTTTGCACTTTTTGTAGGGACTGGTAACAATGAAAAGACGACAAGTAAGAAACCGAAGAAAGAGAACAAAGGAAACAACAAACAACAGTACTCAAAATCGGTCTACAAACCAGAGCCGTGAGCAACAAGGTCGGGGTCCTTAGTAAAATCGGAGATCGAGTAAAGTTCCCTCATCAGCTCGTTTCTTCAGTCCATGATCTTTCAGTAGGCCGTCTTCTTCGCTGCGTTCATGGAAGGTCAGGTAAAGTCGCCCGCATTGAAGTTCTCCATGCACCGAGGAATGTAGGGCCAGCTTGTCTTGTTTTCCGACTTACTAGAACCCACCGGTTCTTCCATCCCTTGTGTTTATCCGGGATGTTCACGACCCACTTCATTCCCTTGTAAGATTGGAGGCTTAGCTAACTTTCATTCTTTGGCCTTTTTTTTGAGTGCACGAAGTTGAAGAAAAGGGCTGGGGTGATGGAAGAAACGGGTGCCCCGATCTTGATTGCAGCCATGTACAAGGTGGTGAGATAAAAAGAGTTTGCGGTGAACTGAAAAGGGGAAGACCGAGATGGTTCACCACTACTGTGAAGAAGGAATGAACCGAAAACCTAGAACCCCCCACCTAGAAAATCGATGTAAAAGGGAAGGTAGTGTGAAGGGTAATAAGTGTATACTTTGAGATTAATACTGGGGATAAGAAACTTCAGGGAATCGAGGACCCGATAGGCGAAAAATTTATCATTGGTACTAGAGGGTGATGATGGAAGGCTAGACTGAGGGAGTGTCGTCGGCCCGGGGATCAAAGAGACCAGATCCCCGTACTCATCCCAGTTGTCGGCTCTCCCCTGGCCTCTCCCTCCTCCTCTGCCCTAACTTCTTCCCTCATATCCTCACTTGCCTTTGTCATTGCCTTCTCTCTTCGCCCTCTTCCTCGACCTCCTCGACTCTGTGCCCGATCTCTTTGCCTTTTCTGACTTTTTTCTTTTCCTAACTTCTACATCTAGGGACTTAGAAGTGCTTGCGTCTCTCCCGGTCAAAACTCTAATCTCAACTCCCCTCAAAGTCGAAAGTTGGACAGCTAAGGGAACTACGTTTGAGGCCTCGTCATCTAAGGTGTCTTGCACCTCCGGATTAAAGGGCTAAAAAAACGTTGTCGGAGTGATCGATAGGAGGGGATCTAACTCCTCATCTAAAGGGTAATAGTCAACCTCTTCATCTTCTGGGTAACGACCGGGACAGTAGTCCTGGCCGGAACACGAGGTTAACTCCTTGGGGAAACAGGAGAAAAAGTAAAGGAAGGACCAAGCTCTCATCCTCCTGTGCGTTCTTGAAGGGTTATCAGAATCAGATTTTGAACCGGAATTAGACGGATTGATGGAAGAACTCATGACTTACCGTTTTCAGAGGTCTTCTAGGGATTGAAACTGGGATCACAAACTTGTGGCTGCGAAAGAGAGAAAAATCGAAAAAAAAAAGAAGAGGAGGAGAAGAATGAAGCTTGCCCCTTATACATAGAGAGATGGGGAAGGGTGAGTGGGCTAGGCCGAATGAAAAAGCTCGTGGCCCAAAGTATCAAAGGATTACGTCTACCCTCGAGAGACGCAATTTTTGGCGGAAAGGCCATGCACAATGGCACATGGAAGGTGCAAGGCTCGAGGCACGACTAGGAAGTTGCCGCGTGAAAAGCAATCAATCCCATCGGGAAGTCAAATCGACTCACATCATCATTACCTTTCCAAGTCTCAAGACAACCCAATCAAAGATTGGAGGGCAATCGTAGGGACGGATGTACCGATTTCAAAGCAAAAGGTCTTGGTCCCCAAAAGAAAAATATATACAAGCATTATGGCAGCCAAGCCAAAGACCGTGGGACCCAACATAGGGTCGCGGTCTTGAAGCATATGATCTCGATCTCAACACAGTTTAAAATCAAGACCGCGGGACAAGTGTTTGTACCAAGATCCAGCACTTTTCAATGGGCCAAAGGCCCAAAAAATGACTCAACATCATTAAACCAAGCATCTATTATAAAAGGGCAAATGGCATTAAGTAGGAAGCCTCAACCTCATGAGATCATGCCAAATGTAAGGCAAAGAGGGGGTGAACATTTATTATAAATATCTACCCTACCAGCCCAAAAAAGATAAGCTCACTTGGAACCTACTCTGTAGTCTTTTTTGGGCAACTCTGAAACCCCTACTGACTTAAGTATCGGAGCCGATCCTCGAGGGAAACTCCTCGAGCCCCACTGACTAGTCTTGTTGTTTCTGATGTGTAGGCAGAGCGAGTAAGGACCAGAGCCCAATAACACCTTTCCACCACATAAACATTTGGGCTCACAAACTCTGACCTCCCTGTCCGATTTTTTTCGCAAACACTCCCATTCAAATTGAGACGAATTGACTTGACATGATAATTTATATAAGTGTTAAATTTATAAGGATGAACAAATTTGTCCTTGTGTGTAAGTGAGAGAGATGAGTGATAGAAAAAAAAATAAAAATAATGATGAAATAATTGATGTGATATAAATAAATTTATATTAAAAAATTATTAAATAATAAAAATTATAACTTGAAAAAAAAATCAAAAAAAATAAAATAATTTGAATGAGGCCAAAAGAGTATCAAAGATCGATGGAGCATGGTACAGTCGAGAAAATTTGGAATGTGAGATGAGGGCTCCTCCACACATCCACTTATGTTGGGATGTCTCATCCAATCTTTTTTCTAGCAAAAAAGACTCTAAAAACAACCGAAGGTTCCTGGTCGTTTTTGCAATGCTCAACTCCAGCAAAATCCCGCAAACCCGCTCGCGCACTCCTCCGATCACAACTCTTTCTAGGGTTTTTCCACCACCAGCAATGGCATCAACGGCTCTCTCACGTCTCTCGAACCTCCGTGGACACCTGCAGCCCTCTTTCACCCCAAACCCTAATGTCCGTACCCCATAAACCCTAAAAATTCCTCATCTCAATTGATGATGCCGTTGTTGTTTTTAATGGATGATGTTGTCGTTTTGTTCTGTGTCTTGGTTGGTTTGGTGGATTTTCAGGTTAAGGTGAGTGAGGAGGTGGCGGAGGCTTTGGCACGTGGGAAGGCAGTGGTTGCGTTGGAGTCGACGATAATCTGTCATGGTAAGATGAGTGAATGCATTTGGTTTTATTGTTCGGTTGGAGAAGAGTAGTATCAAGTGGTCAAGAATCGTATGGCTCGAGCTCAAGTTTGTTTGAACTGATTAGTAATAGTGCTGATCTCCGATTGTATGTTTTGGTGCAAACAAAGTTACTTGATTTCGGATATTTGAGGTGGACAGTTATGCTTCAGATGGGAACTGAGGTATTTGAGTACTCTTGGTTTTATAAAAGTTTCAAATTGTGCACAAGGTACAGGTCAAAGGTGCACAAGCCATAGGTTCAGTATGATTATGATGCTGCCTTCTCCCTTGATTGCTCTTGTTTCTTATCTGATTCTGTATTTCTTTGGTAATCATTGTTTTAAAAGAAAATCTAGGGTTGAAACTTATCAAAAGGTTTGTTGATTTTTCGAGGAAAAATAAAATAAAGCAGAAAGAAATGAACATCTTCATGTATGCCTTGGCATCCATGGAGCTTCTAGTTGAGGCAGCCTCTTTTATAGTGCCTCGGTTCCACGTGTATGTGACCCTAACCTTGGGGCATACCATCCCAAGGAAAGCTTAAGCACACCCCTAAGTGCTTGTGCAACGAAGTGCATATTCTTGGACTTCTGTCCATGGCCTGCCTATCTTGCTATAGGGTTGATATTTGCATTTCTTGTCTCGGCTACTTGCTGATGTTAGCATTGATGTGATTTCTAGGGATGCCGTATCCTCAAAATCTGGAAACTGCTTTGCAAGTGGAGGCTGTAGTGAGGAGTAATGGGGCTGTTCCTGCTACCATTGCTATCTTAGATGGAGTTCCTTGTGTAGGTGCTTATTCTTCCAACCTTCTCATTACCAATAGCTGAAATTTGTCCATGTTCATTGGGTCTTGTGTTGATCTAGTTGCTTTATTTGTTTGGATAAGCAAAAATTTCTTGCAAATGATGAACAAAGTGAGTACAATATGTTGACCTATGCATTTTCCTCTTGGTGCATGTATGACCCTTCTTTTTTTTTTTTTTTTTTGGGTATTGAACGAATATATCATTTAATTGGTGAAAAAAATTTGATGAGTCAATAATTGAATGGAAATGGAGTGATGGACTACACCTTTGATTACATTTCTTCTCTCTGTTATATGGATGGAGGAATGAAAGTGGAGTACAGTTGCTATTTGGTACCCATTTGCATAGTGGTTGTGTTCGGTAGAATAATGATGGACCAACGATTTATGACTGCAAAATTCAAGTTGTTTCTAATTTTCATAACTTTCAATGCTTAGGCCTGAGTATGGAACAGTTAGAGAAGCTTGCAAAACTTGGTGGTCAGGTGCAAAAGACAGCTCGTCGGGATATTGCAAGTATTGTAAGTTAGTTTTACACTTCCCTTTATGTATTCCAATGTATTGGTGACAGCTCCTCCCTAATAAATTTTTTGCTCAGACAACTGCATTGTGTTTGCCTTAGGTCGCAATGAGAAGAAATGGCGCCACTACTGTTTCTGCGACAATGTTAATCGCTTCACTGGTGCCTCTTTCTGGCTTTGGTTTATTTCATTATGATGAATTTGATCTCTCGTCCTAATGATTTTAATCAAATATCGTGCAAACTCTAAGAACAGTTTCAACTACATCACTATAGAGATTGATCACCTGCATGATTTCATTATTTAGCATGAGTTTGAGAAGAGATTGCTTCACTGCTAGTTATGATTGAATCGCAATCCCTTAGAGCTTCATTTGATTGAGAATATAGATGTCTCTCTAAGAGCTATGCTTTAAACGTACTTACACTATTGCCTTTGACCAATTTCTTATGAATTTATAAGACAGAGGAGTTTAAGATCTATAATTGAATGGAATTGTTGATGCTCGAGAGAGATTTATAACGAAATTTATAGGTTAACAACATCAACTTCACAAGTAGAATAATCTGTCTTAAATCATACAAAACTACCAATGACAAGAAACGTGGAGTTCCCATCCCATCACTCTTTTCAATTATTACTTCCGGCTTATTTATCTTGGTTTAAAGATTCAGGTAGATTGAGAACCCTAACTTGATCACCAACTTATTGCGAATAAAGATCGTATTCACAATAGTGGTTGTTGTGTAAGTAATCAATTCATTGAACAGACAATCCTTGTGGAGACAAAGAGCCATGTATTACTTGCTTGCTTGACACAGTATCGCACACTTGAGATTACATTGCTTGCGTATTTCCACTTACCAGAGTGCCTTTTTTTCTTGGTTTTATGATGAGTTATGTTAATGTTGAATTTTGCAGGTTGGGATTTCAGTATTTGTTACTGGTGGTATTGGTGGAGTACATCAGCATGGTGAGAAAAGTGAGTTCACCTTCTCATAGTAATAAGCATAGAGACTTGCATTTGGTTTGGACATGCACTACAAACTTGTCATGCAAAAGAGGATATCTCATGTAGTTTTCTTGGTTCTGGACTTGTATACTTATTTCTTTCTTATGTTCTTGTGGACCAAGACACTGATTTATGGAATCTGCAAATTTGCTAAAGTCTACATGATGATCAAAATCAAGATCAAGAGTGTTTTGCTACCTAACATTTAAACTTCTGGAAACATAACTTTTGTACTGTGAAACTTTTAGTGATTGTATAGTAATACCCCCCAAGTCTTGATATGAATTGTGGAATTTCTTTTGTGAACTATGGAAGGGATCAGATAGTAAACCTGTCGATAATATATTTAGATTTGTCTCTTTTATCTTTCTTTCTTTTTTTCCACAATAAAAAAGGAGAGAAATAATGGCGTCGTCGTATTCATGTAGTCGACTCCACTTGATGGGATAAATGTTTGATTTATTATTGTTGTCCTTAAAAAAAGGAGAGAAATACTTGGAATTTATGGGTAATTATGGTATGAAAAATAATGCTAAACTCTGTTTTAGGAAGCATAGTTATTCGAACTGATCTACTTTCATAATTTTAATGCTTTGTAGTTGGTTCAGATTGATGATTTTATCTGTCTTGCTTATTAATTTTAATTGGACCAGTTGCTGCGTTTTTGTTTTATGCTTTTGTAGCTACCTTGACTAAAGCCATTTCTATGAGTTTGTAGTTTCAAATTGATCTTCTGT